>SNQJ01S0027497.1:7912-61781 GCA_010110895.2 Picea sitchensis | reverse complement strand
TTCCACCACTGAAGCTTGGTGGTCAGCTTGGTTATTATCCAAGGATGCATAAATCTGCGGCACACTCCTTGCCACATCATTGATTGTGGGAGCGTCCTGAATGTTATAAACTTTCCGACTATTCTGTTGTCGGTGTGGACAGTCTCTCAGGAGATGCTCTTCTCCGCAACCCCAACATTTCAGAGGTTCTTTCTTTGGGTTAATAGTCTTCACTGGTATAGGTCCAGAAGTTTTACTTCCATCCACCGAGGGAAAGTTCTGCTGGAGTACACTCTGAGCTGGAAAGTTCATTCTGGGGTTCTTCTTGTAGTTCTTAAATTCTGAGGGTTTGGTCCCCTTTTTCTGAAATCTCAAACCACTCTTCTATTTCCAGTCTCCACGAGACTCTTCCCGATGTCCATATTGTTCATGACAATATGTTGCTTTTCGAATAGTGTATTCTAAGGTCTTTGGCTCATCGAATTCGATTCAGTTCTGGTATTCCTTGGGTAGCCCACTGATGAAGCGTTGCGCCTTCACCTTCTCTGCTTTGATGTAGGGTACATATCTCAATAAGTCGAGGAATTTGTTGACATATTCCTCTATAGTGAGTTGTCCCAGTTTGAGTTCATAAAACTCTTTAACCTTCTCATTGAAATACCTTTCCGACAAATACTTCTTCCGGAAGTACTTTTCAAACTGTTTCCAAGACAGGTCCTCCTCGCGGACCCCTTTCATATTCTTAAGATCCTCCCACTAGATGGAAGCCTTTCCATTCAGATTGAAGGTGGCCACTCGGGCCTTCAAATTCTCTGAAAAATCATGGACTCTGAAATATTTTTTCAGTCCAAGTAGCCAGTCCTCGGCTTCATGTCTCTTCTTTATCTCACCGTCGAAGGAGGGAGGTTTGGCCTTTCTAAATTCTTCAAATTTATGACCCTTGGAAGTCTTTTGTTTCTTCTGTTTTCTTTGAGAATAGGAACTGGTCCTATTGCTGGAAGAGCCTTCTAAATCGCTAGCTTCCTTCTCAGTGGAATCGTCCGGCATTGGTCCTTTACCTCTGGGGTGGACCTTTCTTGAGGTGCTCCTCTCAGTATGGCCACTGATACGACCATGTTTCTGCATCTTGGGTTCATGCTACATTTGTCGTTGTAGGTTGGATAAGCTCTACAGTAATACTGCATTAATTTCGGTTTTCTTTTCTTGCTCTTTCATCATCCTTTCATTGTCGGCCTTGCAACTTTGCAATTCAACCATAAGAATCCTCATAGTCTTGGCTAGATTTGGAGGGGTTCCCATTGCTCTTCTTTCATCAGACTCTTCGTCTCTATTACGGGAGCCTTCTCCCATCTCTTGGGGTGTCACCATTCTCTACGTCCATAAATTCCCGCAGTTGATCGTCTGCTTGGGTGAAAAGAAAAACAATGGTTATTAGTCAAGAGTTAAATACATTTTATAATCTGCGCATGAATTTATAACTCTTTCACATGCATACACAGTCGGGTTCTTGTTTCCAAGTTTTTAATCCTGGACAAGAGCGTTAAGTTAGGGTGTTACTCCTTATAGGAGTTCTTCAAACGGAGCTTATGCGCAACTCGTGCATGAGCCCAATCAGGCCGAGTGTTGTAACCATGCTCTGATACCACTTTGTCACATACCCACTACCTAAATCGGATTTTTCTGGTCCTCTGCCGAATCAGAACCCCTAAATATCCATGGAGGACCAGCGTAAGCTGGCTCCTTCTTTCTCTCTCCGTTCCCAAGTGATCGTGGGTCACGATCACAGTTCAAATAAATGCAGTGTCTTTTTTTAATTTCGCGTCTCGGCGCTACGGTAATGTCAAACCGTTCAACTTTGTAACTGCCGAACCCTGATAGGGCTAGAGAACAACCAATGAGAACATGGCCCATCACACGGTTAAGTGGAGTGCATGTGGCAGAGGGGAAAGTGTGACATGATAGTCGACAGGTCAAGAGGGGGCCCCACTTCACGGCACACTATTCTAGACCCACCCCCCCATTAAAGGCAGAATGGCAAGGGGGATCCGGAATCCACCTAAGCGTCGTTGATCATTATGGATTAATCTTGACCGTTCGAGAGTTGCGCATCCAATTCTGGACCCCCCCTCCCCCCATTAAAGGTAGAATGGAAAGGGGGCTCCAGAATGCATCCTCAGCCATAGATCTGGGTGGGTGGACTCTGACCATCCAAATCTGCTTGCTACTTATCCTAATGCACATTCGCGCTCCAGCGTAAAACTGGAATCTCTTCCTCACATCTGACTATCGTTACAACCCCTGAGATCTCCTGAAGGAATCTCGTCCATCCATCGGGACTTAGCCACCTGCTATCATTTCGTCATTATGGGTCGGGATTTGTCAAGGCAAGAGCCTGGATTTTTGTCAACGGAATTCTCGAATCCCCGATCCTCGATTTCTCGAAATGGGTAATCTCTCGACACGTCACCTCCTTAAATTGGATGGTCCACAACTGCTCTGGGATTTCCACCCAGGAAATTCCCGATACCTTGTCGCCAGGACTCCCGATCTCACGATTCCTGATTTCCCGAAATGGGAGATCTCGCGACACGTGGCCTCCATCAATCGGACGACTCAATTCTATCTTGGGGTTTCCACATTGGAAAATCTCGAACTCTTTTCAACAGGAATCTCGATTCCGCAATTTCCTGAAATGGGAGATCTCACGACACATGGCCTCCGTCAATCGGATGGCTCAAATCTATTTTGGGGTTTCCACATTGGAAAGTCCCGATCCATTGGGGTGTTAACCCTCGGGTATCCTCTGACAGATCCAACGACTATCGGGTTTTTTCAGCCGAAATCTGACGGCTCAGACAGATTCCTAACTTGTGGGCTCTCCTACGACTTCCTAAATGTGGAAATATCCACGGCCCAGATACTCTCATGGACTTTGGGGATCCACGGTCCTAAACTCTTCGCTACCCATGAAGATACATGCAAACAAAGTGGTAAGGAATTTAACGCCCTAATTTCTCCTACTAATCTAACGGTCGTGTGTGACCGTAGATTTCCCGATGTATCCTCGTCCGTCGATTAATACCTATCAGGATTAAGGCACTTAACTTTCCATCTTCCTCTTACCAAATCTAACGGTCATGAGTGACCATAGATTCCTTGATGAAATCTCATCCATCGTTACTATCAAGGATTTCTTAGGGCCTTGCGCCCTCATGTCCTCCTTCCAGGTTCTTGATGGGATTTTCAAGGAGGGTATCTCTATGGGGAGATTCACTCAGGATACTACCTGAGGTAGGTAAGGAGGTCGTCCTCTCGAGAACCAGACGTAAAGTCTGAGTTAGATTAGTACACATGTAAATAACAATTCATGAGGAAATAAGCCATACATAGTCCTTCCATACAAATATACAACTACTAGTACTGATCAAAATACCATACCGACATTCTTATAATGAAATCATTCACAGTTTCACAGCTTATGGGCATAATCATCAGAATGAACATATACATATATTTCAAGATGCCAAAGGCAAAACACTTATTAGAAATAACACCAGGGGTTATGCAACTACTGAGAGGGGTGCTCGTTTCCACCCAACCGCAGGCTTAGCGAATCCAAGCGGATTTACCACTAGCCACCCCCGAGCTGAGACCACGATGCTGTGAGACCGCGTCACTGTCCGCCAGTGACCAGGAGTGAAGTTTTCTGTCCTTCCTCTCTGCTATCACTCACTCTGCGTAGTGTCAGAGTTCTCCCGTCGCGCCCCCTCCCAATCACTTCTACCCCACGCCTTATCCTCTCACGAGGTTGCGGGTGGTGCGATTACCCTCGCGCTGATCAGGCCTGACAGCTCTATGGATGGGAGGTTCACCTCCCATCCCTCATTAAACCATCTACCTACCAGCCCGCGAGACCTTTAATTCAGGGCCAGCGAGCCGCTTTTGGTTCTCCGAGCCAGTGGAATCCAAATACGGTATTAATTCTCGGTGGAAGTTAACGCCACCTTTCCAGGTGCCTTCCACCGCCAACGTGGTCTCTTTTTCTGCACATCCCCTCTCAGCAGTCGTGCAATATAAATTCATAATGTTATTCACATTTATTGACCTTTTACACAAGGTCCATTTACATCACATATTCACATTTATGAGTTTGCCACAGTTCTTGGCCAGTCCAGTTATTTTTACAAACTGGGGGAAACAGGGTGTTACACCTTCCCAATGAGAGATTTTTGGAACATAAAAATATTTCATCAATCAATAGATAAGTGAGGGAAAATTTCCCTCACCTTGTGCCCTTTAAGCCTATTCGAGGATAATCAACATCAACCCTGTGTGAAGTCCTCGTCCTTCTGTCCAGGATGATATATTCCTTTAACTCATCCAAGTACTTAGGAGAAAAATCATCAACTGAAGGTATTGAAACTTCCTCATCCTCATCCATGATCATGGGAGGCTCAAAATGTTTCAAGTTCTCTAAATTTACAACTGAGTAAATATGAATATAAGGTGGAAGATCCAGACGAAAATCATTGGTACCACTTTTCTCCAAAATAGTGAAGGGTCCATAACGAATGGGCTTGAGTTTATTGCCTTCAACCTTCAATCTATCATTGCTTATGTGAAGCCATACCTAGTCTCCAACCTGGAACTGATGATCAAACACGTGCTTGTCATGCTGAGATTTATACTGTGCTTGAATTTTCTCCAACTATTCCCTGACTGCCTGGTGCACCTGTTGGATCCTCTGAATGAACTTGCAGGCTCCATCCTCTTTTATTTCTTCATTTGAATCAACATCTCTCCCATACACCAAGTCCAAAGGAACTTTAGGTAGGTACCCAAAACATGTCTCAAAAGGAGAACACTGAGTGGTGGAATGTAAGGCTCAGTTATAAGCATGATGTACATAGGGTATTTGTTCATCCCATAACTTGGGATGCTTGTTGTAGTAGCCTTGAAGAAAAAGAACCACTATTCAGTTTACAACCTATGTATGTTCGTCAGTCTGTGGATGGAAAGTGATACTCCTCTTCAATTTTGTGTCCATCATTCTCCACAAGCTTGTCCAAAAATCCCCAAGGAATCAAGTATCTTGATCCGAGATAATGGATGTGGGTAACCCAAAGTGAACCTAAACATATTGAAAGAAGAGATTAACAGTCTTCTAAAAAATGATATTCTTTTTACATGGCATCAAGATGCACATCTTGCTGAACCTATCCACTACAACATACAAATAGTCATGACCACCTTTTGACATTGGTAAACCCCCTACAAAATACATGGAGATACTTTCCCATGGATGGGATGGAACAGGTAGTGGTGACTATAGCTCCAGTTTTCTATTAGAGGGATTACAAGTAGAACACATCACACACACCTTTACACATTTAGTTACAATTTCTTTCATTTGAGGCCAGTAACAAAACCTCTGCAAACGAGCCATAGTTTTTCCTACCCCAAAAATCCCAGACACAAGAGAAGCGTGAGCTTCTTGTATTACATGGACTCATTCACTTGTATAAATGCATAACTTTCCAAGATGGTAGAGTAGTTTTCCCTTCATAAAATATTTCTCTACCTGTGCACCATGGGTTAGATTCTCATATACTTCTTTAAAATATTTGTCAATGGCGTATTGTTCCACATAGCTATCATGAGATAAAGAAGTATTCTTCAAAATAATAGAAGGAACAATAGGAGGTCTAGAAAGCATATCAACTACCTTGTTACTTGTACCCTTTTTGTACTTGATTACCAAATGAAATTGTTGTAGAAAACCCATCCATTTGTAGTGTCGATATTGTTGCAGTTTGGTTTGTGCTTGGAGATACTGTAAGGCTTGGTGATCTGCATGTATGATCGTTTCCTTCCCTAACAAGTAGTGCTTCCATTTCTTTACGCTTTGAACTAATGCATACAACTCTTTATCATATGTAGGATAGTTAACAACATCTTGGTTAAAAGTTTCAGAGTGGTAACATATAGACTTACGATATTGCATAAATACTTCACCCATGGCGTATCCACTGGCATCTGTCTCGATCTCAAAGTGTTTTTGAATATTTGACAGTGCTAATACTAGTGTTTTACTGATCTTTTCCTTCAAAGTGTAGAAATATTTTTGTTGCTTTCCTTCCCATTGAAAAGTGTTCTTCACATTGGTTAAGGCATGCAAAGGAGTTTATATAAAGGAGAAGTTTTAAATGAACCTCCTCCAATATTGCACTGCACCTAAGAAGCTCCAGATCTCGGTTACACTTTTTGGCTCAGACCAATTTACAATTACATCAAATATTGGAAGGATCAATTTTTAATTGTCCTCCTCCTACAATATGACCTAAGTATACAAGTGCAGTCTTACCAAATTCACATTTAGACAATTTTGCATACAACTTTTCCCTTTGAAAAGTATCCAATACTTGCTTTACATGCCTCACATTTTCATCCCAAGTCCTGCTAAAAATAATAATTTCGTCTAAATATACAATCACAAAATCATCTAGGAAAGGCATGAATACATCATTCATCATATGCATGAAGGTTGTCGGAGCATTACAAAGCCCAAATTACATAACTAACCACTCAAACAATCCCTAGTTGGTTTTAAAGGCAGTCTTCCATGCATCCTATTCTGTAACCCTGATCTGATGGTATCCACTGCACAAATCCAACTTAGTGAAATAAACATCATTATTTAACTTATCAAGTAAATCATCTATACGAGGAAGAGGGTATCGATTTTTCACCGTGATTTTATTTAAGGCTTGATAATCGACACACATTCGCCATGTGCCATCTTTCTTTGTAACCATCATGATCAAAGAACCACAAGGATATGAACTAAGCCTGATGACCCCTTGATCCAATAAGACTTGTACCTGCTTCTTGATCTCTGTCATGTCTACAACTGACATCCTGTACATGCCTACATTAGGAAGAGGATAATCTTGTTGAAGATGTATCTCATGTTGGATTTCCCTCTTAGGAGGTAATCCATATGGTTCCTAGAAAATATCATCATACTTAGAAACAATATCAATTAACTCTTTCTTATGAGAAGGATCACATCCTTTGAAAGCGTCGAATGTTCTGATATCTTTCTCCCTTACAACCTTGAGTACATATCTCTTATTAGTGTTTATGAGTCTCTTCATTTGTCCTGCACTAACAAGTGTTGTGTTTACCCTCATGTTGTGAGCTCTAACAATATATTCCACTCCCCTCTTAGTAAGGTGGTATTTGTTCTCATGATGAAATCTCTTCTTTCATAAAGATAAGGACTCCCCAACACTATGCCACATATATCAAGTGATACAACGTCCAAATCCACTTAATCAATAAACTTTGAAGGAATAGAAAATCTGACCCTACATTGTTTGCCGACATTAAGTTTTTATTTATCACATACCCAACCAATAGGATAAGGATTTGGATGTGTTTTCGTTTCAAGACCCATGTTTTTGACAAGTGCTTCAGATATCAAATTTACTTGGGAACCCAAATCAAATAATCTATCTATGTTAGTGTGTTTAGATACAACTCTTATGTGAAATAATTTATTCCTCTTTCATTCATCATCATGAGATTCATTATTGGAATTTGAACTAGCATGAAGGGAATATTTACCTTGTACTCCAACCGTTGTGATATTTCCTTCGTCTCTTGAATCAGAACCAAGATCTTGTTGCACTATAACAATGGTTTTTGTCTTCCCCTTTCCACATAATTGTTTTGGTCTCTTCTCTAGATGCAGTTTCCAACAATGTTCATCAACATGACCGCTTTTATTGAAATGATTCCAAGATGGATTTCCTCCCTCTCTCGTCACTGTGGAGGTGTTCTTATCCTTCCTTTTAAACTTCTTAAAAGGATTATGTGGGAGATTGGAAGGTTTCTTTGTGGGATCTTCTGGAACATGCTTTCCCTTGTTCTCAAGGTGAGTGGATTGCACACAAACTTCGTCAAGACTGGTGAGGTTAAACAAGAGCAAAGTATGATGAATATAACTGTGAAGTGCACCAATATACTTCATTAAAGTTTCATAAGAATCCAAAGTAATGTTCAATGCAAGAGATTTATTCCTAAATTCTTATGTGAAACTTTGTACAGTTTAACCTTTACTTTGTCTTAAAGTTTGTCATTCCATCATTGCTTTATGTAAATAACCCAATGGATAAAATTGCTTCCTTATCGCTGATTTAAATTCTGACCATGAGGAAAGAAGATTACCACACTTACTTATGTCCTGAAGTTTTCTCTCCCACCATACGAGAGTGGTGCCTTCCAACCGAAGAGAAGCTAGTTGCAATTTAACTTCTTCTTCATCAATATGTTTAACATGAAAGTATACTTCAAGCTGTTGGATCCAATTATCTAGCTTTTCAGGATTATCATATCGATTAAACATAGATAAAGAAAATTTTACATCAAGCTTTAATAATGGTTTCTTAAAAGAGGCTTTATGGCTAGAATGAGGATAATGATGAGAATGCTCAGAGGAAGAAGAACTAGAACTTGAAGGTGAAGATGGAGGCTTAGGAGGGTCTCCTCCAGCCCCTTGGTTTACTGGAGCATCATCATCAACATGTGATTCATTTTTCTTCCCTTTCTTCTTCATCCTCTTCTCGTAGTCTCCATACATTTGTTTGACCATTTCTGACATGAGATAAAAGACCATATGGAAGTTTTTCTCCTGTTCATCACGTTTGTCTTCTTCTGCCATTTTCTTCCTTCGATATGCACGACCAACTTCAGGATTAAAAGTATTAAGAGTTCCTTCACCCTACTTATGCTTGGCCCTAGTAAGCATTCACACTCAACAATTTAAGTCAAAGATGACTGCTCTGATACCAACATGATATAGGATCTTTTCATCGAGTCACTTATAAAGAATTGTATTAAATGAACAAAAATTAAAGTGCACCATTAAAGAAGGAAAAACTCAATAATGAAGAGACATAAGCATCAAATCTGAACACAAAAAAATGATAATGGATTTCTTCCATGGTGGACTATGTCTCCGGGTCCTGATCTCAAATGGGTAGGCCTTTTTATTAACTCAACAAAAGAATTTCGAAAAATGCATGAGTATACCTCATTCTGAAATCAAGCTGCATAAGTCTTTCTTAGATCAGGAAACTGACAAAACCACTGGATTCATGGTGGCTAATTACCCAAAAATGATTGTCTCCATACCTTGTTCTGACTCTGGCACTCTCAGGCCCAAGAGAAACTTTGTCTTGGTTTCTGTGCCCTGCAGCCTAGAATAAATGTTGAATAATTATATCGAAAACCATGCCAGTCCATACCCACGCATGCCCCCTCTCCCAAGACTGGGTGGATTCATGTTTTAAATAAATAAAATGACGTTACAACCAATGTGAGGCTATTGGACTATTGGTTATAGAGCATATATTAAGGTGTGTATGAAGGGGGAGGTCCCGTGGTCGAACCCGCAGGCCTCCCTTTTTGGCTTGACCATTGCAATATATATATATATATATATATATATATATATTTGACAGATCCATTCTACTAAATTTGGCAATGCTTCTAGATGGTGGTCAGTTTCCATATTTGGCAGACCCACCAAATTTTATTTTCTTTGAATTTTCAATCATGGGTTGGCATCGGGCATTTTCCAATTGCCACATGGAAGCCAACCATTGGGCCACATCAACCACTATACAATCACCTTGACACATCAGCGTACGGTCCACCAACTCATCCTACCATGCCACTATATAGAGTGCCACATGGCACAATTTTACTGGTCCATGAAATGACCCAGAAATTCCAAATATGAGTGACACATGGACACCTCTGGTGTTTCCACATCACCATGATGATGCCAGAATGACACATGTCACCTCCTGCACATGCCACATATGTTGTACATATGCTAACATCATCTGTACAGATGTTGATGTCAACAATATGGATGTTGACTCATCCCCCTACTCACTGGGCTAGGTTGACCAAACCACAAATATATTTCGATCCGTAACTCCATTTGATGATCCATTTGCACCGTTGGAAATCTTGTGACACACTCTTCGTGATGATTTCATTTTCAATGAGATTTGATAATTTTTAATTTTTTCCTTTTCTCTATCTGTTGAGGCCATTTTGAGCGTCTTGGGTTGCTTCTGTGAGTTCTGAGTTGTTCTTAGTCTTCTCTGGATCCTTTTTGGATCACTTATGCATGCTCCAAGAATATTAAATTGTATTATATGGATGTGAAATCAACATTCCTTAATGGAGATATAGAAGAATAAATATATATCAAGCAGCCAAAAGGATTTCAGTTATCATAGAAGGAAATTTATGTTTGCATATATCTTCACCAAACTTCCTGCAAGTGAACCTTTTGAGTATCTGTGATAGAAACTTGGAGTATTTTCTACCCCATAGTGATCCACTCAACATCAATCGTAACTGGATAGAGGGAGAGAAACAAAATTCTTGAAGAAGTTCAAGTAATTAAACTTTTGAATGCTTTTCATATATACATTAAGGAATTACATGAGGAAGAACCATGAAGAGAAAAGTCTATATAATTATTAAAGGCTTGTAGATAGGGAGAGTAGACCTGAATGATGAGTACCCTTTTCCATTGATGTCAAAGGGGGACATATAAGTATTAAGGCATGGAGAGATAGAGGCATGCATTCAGAGGGAGAAATGGACACAAGGGGATCATGAGCATAAGGCTTTCCATGCCTAAGTGTTTCCATCAATGCCAAAGGGGGAGATTGTTTTATAGTTGGTTTTCATTGATGTCAACCCTCGGAGGGTGATCTTAGATATTGATGTCAACCCTTGAAGAATTCTAGTATCCCTGACAGTGTGATTTTGGTACCCAAATTTGAATGAGTAATATGGATATAAAGGATAGTGTGAATGGAGGAAATACCATCATAGAGTGATAACACTCGTCATGTCATTTTTGGTGATATGTGGAATGCCACGCGATTCCTCATGGTTAGGGAGATATGGCCCTGTAAAGTTGTAAGCCCTGAAGAGTGGACAAGAAGCCCCTAGTTTGTTATAAGTCTTGGTCAAAGGGGTAAATTTGTTGTAACAAGAAAACCCTAGAAGCCCTAAATTAAGGAGAGGATCTACCTAGAAAATGTAGATAAGCACCTCAAGGAGTCATTCACAAGTACACTCAAACACTTATTCATTTCTTATGTTTCTTGTGATATAGTGATCTTTTACTAGGGTTGTAGCGTCATTTTTTTGAGGTAGCAAAGAAGTGTCGACGACGAAAATCTCCGAGTTATAGTAAAACCCTAGTTTCTAAGGTATACACAGGTTGTAGACCTATAAGGGAGCATATGTACGTGGGTTGCAGTGAAAGAAAGAGTGTATATACGCGGGTTGTAGAAGGGAAATTCACATACATCTTAAAATCTCATGAAAATTTGAATAGATGTTGGTACCAGGTCCCTAGATTCTGAAAGCAAGTTCATAGGTCAAAAATCTACAGGTTCAAATCAACTACAAAAGTTCTTGTATGGTTATTAGTTTCTTTTATGCTTAGATTTCCTTATGATGTTGTGAGTGCTTGAGGAATTATTGGTATTGTTGGTATTGTACTTGGATATGGTATATGTTGGTTAGTTGGTTGAGTGAGCAACACTCTTATGTATGGTACGACATTGATATGGTTCTTATAGTTCACATCCTTGAGTTGATTGTATATGGTTAAGGGATATCCATGATGTAACACACCCAACCTTATACTTGTTGGGATATGCCACACTTAAACTCATGCAAAACTTCATACATATAAAAATTAAATAGACAAATAAATTCTTACAATATACATATTCATGCAGAAATAACAATAAACATATACATGCAACATACACAGGAAATACCCATAAATATAAATACAAGTATAAATACACATCATACACTGAACACACAATTGATAATTATCTTTTATGGAAGACCACCAATTGTGTGTAGACCTTCCACGATCCTCCTAGCCTTAGAACACGCTGCTCATAACTCTCAGCAGTGGGTCACCCCTGAGTTGGGACTAAACTCCACCTAAGAAAAGGGATTCCTAGGCTAGGCTGAGACAAAATAAGACAATAGGAAGGATATCGTTAATGCCCATGCAATTTGTAATTTCCATGCACTCCACTTAGACTCCTTTCCCATATGAAAGGTTAGCCAAACATAGGCACTTAGGGGGTAAAAGGAACCAAATATTATCCTCTTTTTCTTTAGTTTCCACATGGATGCCTTGTTTGGCTTGTAAAATTTAAGTTGAGATTATTGCTATCACATATAAAAAGACCTGCATTGGGACCATAAATTAACTTTGATCATTGAGTATGCTCTTCTCTCACACCATGGAGCGATCGAGAATAAAAAAGGTGGTTAAGGAGACATTTCATCTCCCTTGACAAAAAATGTTTAGGAGAGGGCAAATCCCCCCTAGGGCTCCTCTTAGTTTCCTTTTTGAAATAATCTTAAAGTTGTAAGGGCCCATACATGCCCACATGTTGCAAACTTAGGATAGTTTCTTGAAATTTCTTTCTTAAGTTACATCACTAGGGAAGTTTAAAGCTCAAATTAATAGGCCCATACATGCCCACATGTTTGCAATCTAAGATATTTTTTCAAGATTTCTTAGTGTAAACAATATTAGGGAGTTTAAAGTGTTGTAGGAAAATCTGCCTGCGGACAAGTAGATCGACCTCTAGGGCTTGACCTTAACCCTAGACAGAAAAGTGCTTATCATGGACACTGAATTTCTTTCGAATCTATCTAAGCCTAATGCATGAGAAGGAAGAGTAACAGAAAATTCATTCAAGCCTAATGCATGAGAAAGGGAGAGTAACAGAAGTACCACTCAACCGACGTTTGTCCCCTCAAGACGCCCGAAGCTGCGCTTCAATCCTTTGTTCTCAACAGGTTCTGAGACAAAGTCAGAGTACTCTAATTCACTTCCTAATGTATTGACATTAGCTTGAAAATGCATCTATCACTAAATGATAAGTTCATGTAACATCGACACAAACTAGAAAGAAAATGTGCCAAGCGTATCATATTAATGAGAATAAGGACAGCAATACTTACAATCGTACATGCAAATGCGACAGCTTCACAGTCCTCTCTTCACTTTCCAACCTCAGCCTGAAGATCCACAACCTGGATGGCAAAGTCTTACTGGTGACTTCCATGGTTCTTCCCTAGCTGACTGCAAATTTCTTCCAAGATCACAAGTTTCACATATGTAATTCCTCCTCCACTGCGAGATCATAAGCTTGGTGTAATTCTATTTTCCATCTCACCCATGAGATCATAGGTTTGACATCATTCTTCATTTTGCAACCCTCACTTATGAGATCATAAGCCTGACATTCTCTATTTTGCAGCCTTTTACCTATGAGATCATAGGGTTTGGTATCATTCTCCACTCCAATCCCATTCACCATTAGGATGCCTTGTTTATATAGCCTTGAGAGGTCTAACAATCTTGAGATATCCTTGGGGAAGGTGAGGATTTTCCTCCTTCAGCTTGAGGATCTCCCTAGGATCATGGCTTGATCAGGATTCGAGCTCAACCGCCTTCCAAGAATGAAAATATCACACCCCCATTCATCTCAACAAAATTTTAACAACCGCCTGCATTAGGTAGGCCTCAAGCAGCCATCGAGCGCTAGAAGGCCAAGCTAATAAGTTTTAGGGGGTTTCTTCAAAAAATCTATATAGCCCCTCAAAAGGCACATTAAGGAGCACTATAACGCCCCTTAACAAGTGTATGGGGAGCCGTCAAGGCCCGATAGTGGGGGGAGCGCCCTCTCCAAAACTCAGTTTTTGAGGTGCTTTCATATGGCAACAGTTTGCAAGCTTCTTGACCTTTACTTCTCTTCTTCCAAATTATATGTTTGAGGTGTTTTAAGTCTCTTTCTCATGCCGTTATAGGCACAACATAGACATCATGGCAACATGATTTCTTTGCTTGATGTTTTTAATACACTTCAGAGCAACATACAACACTTGCAACCTTGTGAGTAAAATGCTACACTTGCAACCTTTGTAATGACTTACACTTTTTACACACTATCAAAAGTGAGTGATTTATGTGTAACAGATTGCCCTCAAAGTATGAAGTTAGAAGATGAACTGGCAGTCGTAAATACTTTGTAGACATTCAAGCAAGGGTATAGACTCTAAGAACCTGACGAAGCTGCACACAAACATCCAACAAATACTTTAAAACCTGTGCGTGCATACCGTGCTTGGGTGATCAAGACTTAGAAGATATGGCCGCCATAAAATACATCAAGGATCCATAATTGTATTGACAAGAAGGTATAGCCAACGAAGATACAATGTGTATCTATTCGGATAACTCCTGACCGATCAGAAATACAAAGAATACACATAGTGGATCTATGAAATGATAATACATAGCCACACCAATACAAAGTGGATCTATGTAATGATATGTATTGTTCATTAAACTCATCGCAACCCTGGGTGAAGCATATATCAAAGTGATGGCTCAACCTAGAGTCTTCTTACCAACTTGTATGGCAGTACCTAATCTGACCATGTGAACAGTCTTGACGCCGCATGGGCGTAAAACCACTTGATTACCGCATCAATGAGGTAAACCGTTAACGCGCGGAGATCACCATTAATGATGATTCCCAAGGTACCCCAGTGCGTTCAAATCTAATGCGAATAGATGAGCCGAAGCCTAACACTGCGAACTGACCATCGTGGGTCAATGATGTAAAACCCAATGTCGAAAGTGAGGAGGCCTTCCATCGAGGCATGCAAGTCCCAGCATCGTATTTGGTTTCTAAGTCTGATTCCCGGTAATGTGTTGGAGTCGACAGAATAGACTCGTCGAGGGAGGGGCTTAATGTATCCCCCATCAATCCATTACCTAAATGTAAATGGAGATGTAATTGGTAGATCAGATGATGGACTCCACATGTGTTTTGAGGCAAGATATTAGGGATGCCTGACTCATACATGATACTTCCTGAAACCTGAGGCACAACAACAAAAACAACATGATACATGGACCAAAAGGCAGCAGTACCACAATTTTACAATGTAAGTGACCAGCGATGAAAGGAAACCCAAAAAGATTGGCCCGCCAAGCAGGTTCAAATGATCATGACATGCGCAAGTGACAAAGTGCCGTGGTTCAAGCATGAATTTAAGAAGCGTGCCAGATGGTGTTCTCGCAGACCTTTGGTTTCAGTCTTTCAACTTTTCCCCCATCTAGATGGATGAGTACCTCTTTTTAGTTTAATGAGCAAGAGGAGGATAACATGCTCAATATAACTCACCTTGGTAAGTTCTCTTCCTTTGTTTAATTTAACCGAAGTTATATGGTTCACCCATGTGGGCCTCACATGTGTGCTTTAACGAAATCCAAGACAAAAACCTCGGGTTTTTCTGGATTATAGAGTTTGGAAAAACACTTTAAAGAGAACTTTCTTCGCCCTTTTCACATGTAGTCTAACGAGACCAAAAGGGTTAAACTATTTACTCTAGCACTCTTTCCGACCTTTTAACGAGTGTGAAAGGAAGCAAGATCACCGACAATCTTTTTCATATTTAGAGAGTTCCAAAGGGTTTAAAGGGAGACTCCAAAGGGTTCTTTCGTGGTGTTTGTATCCGTATGTGGGTCCAAAAAGAGATAAAAGTTTACCCGGGTTGCATTCTCATGTATTTACGGGTACGAGAAAGAACAAAGACTAATCTCTGTATGCCCCCATCTTGAAATCTAGTGGATTAACTCTAGCATGATGTTCGGAGGCTGGAGACATGCCCCTAAGCTTCAATTCATTCACCGAATTTTGGAGGTTGTCACCAATTTCTCATGTAAGTAGATGGAGAAAAGGATATAGGTGGATGAAAATGAAGGTTAAAAATGAGACCTAACTAAAGACTCAACTCAACATCTACTTAGGATCTCAAGCAAAGACCAAACTTGAAGGGAGAGGTGATTGTTTCATTTTTCAATGATCTTGACACTGTGAGAAGAACTATGCCTGGTCTGTCTCGATCCCCGTGATCAATAAGCCATTTTTTAACGAAGCCAAGTTACTGCAGAAGAGAAACTATGCCTGCTATGCCCCCAAAGATGAAAGATAGTGGCCTTCGCTTCATTTTTTAACGAAGCTTTCCACGAAGATAAACTATGTCTCCGTGACATGCCCCCAAAGAGAAAAGCTAGTGGCCTCTGCTTCATTTTTTAATCAGCTTCTACGAGAAGAGAAATCAGGTTGCGGATTACGCTCCCAAAGATGAAAGCTAGTACTGCTTCATTTTTTTAACGAGTTTGCCATAGAGAAGAGAAATCGTGTTCGTGATGCCCCAAAGATGAAAGCTAGTGGCCTCTTCGTTTACATTTTTTTAACGAAGCTTTCCACGAAGAGAAACTATACTGCTATATCTTCTTGATCATGGCTTCAAGAGGATAACACCTAGAAGGATACCATGTCAAGGGACAGACTCGGTCATGGCTTCCAAGAAAAATTCATTGGATGGAAGATAATCACTGAGAAGGAACATTGTGTCGAGGGCCGCTGAGAAAAGGGAGATTAGGCTCCAATAACCCTACCGAAGAGATCACCATGTCAACTAATGAATCCAAACTGCCTGAAGTTGAGGTCATAGGAGACAACGCCACATAATTGACATGGTGGGGCAATACCGCCTCCCCATCAAGAACCAATTTAGGAGGTAACCTGCTCTAAAATATTTAATGGAAGCTGACTAATTAGGTCACACCTTCCATCGGAGGGAAAGATATCACACCTAGTAGCGATAACAGCTTTCATAGCAGACATACATCCCTACCAAGGAGTAAAGAAATCCAAGGGGTCTCAACTACTTCCATGACATCGAGAAATACGCTTTCCCTCCTTAAATGGTAGGTGAAAATGAGAAGGATCCCTAAAGGTTCACTAGTTCCTCTATTAAAAGCTAACAAACTATGTGTAACAGGTGCGAGTTGTGGACAACCCAAAGCATACAAAGAAATGTATTATCAAAGTAATACTAACGGATTGACCTTCATCTGGACATCGGGAATAGTTGAGGAACGTCCCGGTCTTTCACGAACTCCATCAGAACTCGGACGCACCTTCATCTATCAGCGTTTGAGGAACGTCCCGACCACGAACCTGTACTGTAATCTGGAAAGGAATGTGGGAGGGAAGACGAGGTCTAGTTAGCGCACCCCAATCAACAAGGGTGGCTTCAGTTCTTGGAGGGGGTTCCATAGGAGGAGGAGGAATGCCCCCAGGCACGGTAGAGTCTGTATTAACAAGAAAAACATGGGCAGTATCGGGTTTACTCTCTAGTAGGAGAGTAGGATCGACCGTTGATTGGATCGGATCGACCAATGGTGGACTTGGATAGACCACCTTAGCACTCTTCAGAGGAAGAGTGCCAAAGTGGTTGATCCAGTTTCCTCACCTTCCCCAAGGATATCTCAAGATTGTTGGGCCTCTCCAAGGCTATATAAACAAGCTTTCTAATGGTGACAGGTTTGCAAGCTTCTTGACTCATTTCTCCTCTTCCAAATCAGATTTTTGAGGTGTTTTAAGTGTCTTCCTCATGCCGTTATAGGCACGACATAGGCATCATGGCAATATTCTTTGCTTGATGTTTTTACGACACTTGTGAGCCACATACAACACTTGCAACCTTGTGAGCAAAATGCGACACTTGCAACCTTTGTAATGACGACACTTGCGACACTATCAAAGTGAGTAATTTTGATGTGTAACATAAAGGATTGTTAAGGACCCATATGTCTACATGCTAGTTCTTTAGGGATTTTAAAATTCCCCAAGGTTGTACCAATGACACTTAGTAAGATAGGTAACAAATATTTGTAAGGACCACATGAAGTCCACATGTTGCAAATTAACACCTAACTTATTAAAATTTGGCACACTCTTTCACTTGCTCACACACAAAGTCACTCCTCACTCACATAATTTCCATCTTGAATTGTGGAGGTTGAAGTAGGTTTTATCCAAAGGAACTTCGAAACATCTCACTATTTCTTGAAGAAATTATCCACACCCACTTAATTCAAACGAGATTGGTTCACACCCCCAATATCTCAGCCCACCACACCTAATTTTTTTCTAAAAACTCACTAAGTTTTCCTCCATAGGAGGTGCCAACTTTCTTTTTTTAAGACTAGGTAGGATCTCGGGGGTAGGCATCCAAATAACCCCCCTTTATCTGGTACTCACATTTTCAAACATTAGAAGTTGACAAATAGGGAACTTTCAAATCCTCCAGGTCAAGTGTTCCTACACCATAAGGCAAGGAGATACTCGTGAAGGGTTTAAGGCCGAGGTCTGGTTGTTTTGTGTGTCGCCCCCTTGAGTCACCTAACTCTTGGAAGGGATCCAGACCATGACCCATTTCTGAGGCTGAAAATCTAAATGTCACACTTTGACTGAAGTACCTAGTGACCAAATTTAGGACATCTACCTAGGTGGAAATTGTGCGATGCAATTGCACCTTGATCAGATTTTGTATGGTTATTGGGAAATATCGCCAACTCTTTTGGGATATGCACCCTCTACCCCTCATTATAACTGATTATTTCATCCTTCACTAGTTCCTCTTCTGGTGGCTTCATACCCCACTGTTGAGTGCTCTTGGAAGGTCCAATGTTATTTGAGAGGAAGGAAAATACACCTTTTAGGACACGAGAATTTGTTTTATTTGTTCCCCCACGTGGAAAAAATCCACCTACCCACAGGTATGATTATTTCCAGTTGATTTATGTATGATGCTCATTTGATTACATGAAATTGTGAGTTATATTATCTTGTGAATTTCCAAATTATACAAGTCTATTGTTCATTTATTTCTCTCATCACCATTTGCACACATTCACTTTGCTAGTTGGACATCATAGGGGATGCACAGAATCCTCGTCATTCCAGACGCTTGCAAAATGTCCCTCCTATCCTCATGGGTGCCACTATTTTGGGATCAAATTTACTTGGTTCCACTTTGCCTGGGTCTAATTCCGAAGGACATCCATCCACTAGCTCTCCTTCAAAAGGAGGTGGCGGGAAATCTTCCTCTCAAGGGAGAAGTACAACCCCACCAAATCCCTCTGAAGGGTCAGGTTCACTACCTTCTCACACCATGGCTGGAACTAATCCTCCACCACATCCCCCTATGCCATACTTGGCGTCTCTCAACATTCTTTATTTGGCTAAACTCACGAGTGATCCCATTTTACATGACCCCACATGGCCCAATATGCCTACCAAGCTACCTTCCTATATTCCAAAATTTTAAGGAAAATAGGGGGAAGATCGCGCCAACCATGGTATGAACTTCCACTTATGGTGCTCTTCAAACAAAATCATGAATGACTCCATCCACTTAAGGTTATTTCAAAGAACACTCACTCGTCTATCAACCAAATGGTATGTAGATGAAAAATTAGGGTCCCATGTGACTTTT
Source organism: Picea sitchensis (assembly GCA_010110895.2). Lineage (NCBI taxonomy): Eukaryota > Viridiplantae > Streptophyta > Pinopsida > Pinales > Pinaceae > Picea > Picea sitchensis. Next base: position 42,299 of record SNQJ01S0027497.1, on the reverse strand, counting down.
GAATCCTTGGCCAAAGCCTTTTTGGGCATTTTTCAAATACCAGTTCGTCATGAAACTGGTTTAAAATTACTCTCCAAGTGAAAAAAAACCTTAGCTATGCATATTGTTGAACACATCCATGAATGGCGTCAATGACGTAGTTTATGTAAAGTAGAAACCACCAAAGAACAACGTTTTGATTGGTTTCTAAAATCACTCGTCTCTATACTTTCCAAAGATGTGGCATCCAACTTCCCCCAATCCGAAGTGGAAGACATCAACAAGGCTCAAAAGTTCAACCTTGTTTATGCTCAATTGAGTTACTTATACACAGTATTACCTGATGCACCCAGACCCGTACCAATTGGCCAAGACAAACCTGGAATGTCTCACGTTGTGGATGGATTGATTGGTACCACGACACACCACAACCCTTACATCCAACCACCACCTATGTATGGTGCATCTCAATATCCACAACCATATGGTGAGACATCTTATTACCCTCCTCCCCCTTACCAATATCCATATCCTGTTTCTCCCCCCCACCCATGAGTGGGCCCTTGGTGGTACCCATGATGCATTTAGCCTCTCAACGAATTTCAGGTTCCCCTTCTACCTCAACATATAACCTGGGCACTAGTGAAAGTGTTTCACCTTCCTATGCGCCTTGTGGATCGTTACCAAAAAACAATCTGTATTTTCCATTTCCTGGCCCTCAACAGCTGGTTGCTCCTCCACATGGACAACCACATGCCGACGTTAACTCTGTTCCATCCTCTCCCATTTAAAAACTCCATACTTTTGAGTAGTTGAATATGGAAAATCCAGCCCACCAGTCGAATATTGCCAAGAAGAAAGGAAAAAAATGAAGCAATAATAACCAGGGACCAAGTGGAAATAACCCCCAACAAAACCAACCTGATGGGGGAAACCAGAATCATGTTAACCAGAACCCCCAAGGGGACAATAACAACAAATTCTAAGGGAATAACAAAAACAACAACCTACAGAAGAACTTCCCTTGCGCTCTTTGTGGTTAATATGGACATTATACTCACCATTTTCCCCAAATTGGTGACTTCAAACAAATGAAATAATCCCTAAACACGCCATGCCCTCTAGTGTCGCCTACCCCTCAATAGGCCCCACAACAATAATTTCTAAAACCACCCCCGACTGTGTTGCATAACCCTATTCCACACCAAGTTTTGATGAATAAACAACAGGAGGTACATCCTGCCCCACCACAAATGGGACAGTACCAAAACCTAGGGCCCATCCACCCTGGAAATGCAATGGATCACAATATACTCCTCACTAGCGTAGAATAAATTATTCTGCAAACATGCGGATGTCAATACAATGCTCCCCCTGAATCTACTCCAACCACCTCGGAAGCGGCTCTAGCCACATCCATACAACCCTTGATGATTCCATGCCCTAATACTGAACCAACCATTTGTATCCCTTGCATCCCATTACGACGAAATGTCAATAACCATCAGGCTAGGGAAACACACAATTACAGTCTGGTTAATGACTTGGAACAGTCTGTTGCAGCCATGTATGTATTGGATGTCCTCCAAACCTGTCTAACTCAACAAAAATCCTTACTTTTTTCCTCAGGGGAAGTCGACCCAACCGATACTACACTCATCACATTTGATCTAGATAACAGAGAACCATGTCTCCCTACTCTGGTAGCTTTCCAAATACCAGTCAAGATTCAGAACATCACTATTCATTGGTGTATCATCGATGAAGTTGCATCCACATGCATCATGTACAAAAATGTATGGAAAAAACTTGGCTCCCCTGAGCTAGTCCCATCCACCATCACCTTGAGAGCCTATGATGGTCGACCATCCTCCCCTGAAGGGCTCTTCCAAAATGTCCTTGTTGAACTCAAGGACAAAACCATCATTATCGACATTGAGGTTATCGATGCCCTTCTCGATAACAATATATTTTTTGTTCGTAGTTACATGTACACTATGAAGGCAATATCCTCTTCTATGTTTCAAACGATGATGTTCCCCCACAATGGAAAAATCGTCACTATCGACCAAATTACACATTATGAGCCTAACCATTATGCCAACATCGATAACATCTTGCCTCTTGTCCACACTAGCTCTGATGCTTATTCACTCATTGACATGGGCCCCTAAATTTTGAAGGACCCATCCTTGTTGGGGGCATACCATGGAGCACCACCTCTCATACACCCTTCAACAAAAGTGTGTGTCATATCTTCTAATGGAACTAACGTTGGAGACATCATTCCTCCCACTGAGGCCTCTCCACACCTCAAAATTCCACCAGTTGAAGAAATTTTACCTCAATAATTCTTTGAGAACCCTACTAAACCACTTATCCCTGATTTCCCCCCCCCCCCAAGGGGAAAATCCCGGTTTGGGAGACAATCCCTCAAGACATTACTCAAATTCCCTTCTTCTACTCCCCACTTGGAGTTCAAGCATTCTGGGTAGTCACGATGCTTACCCTTCCCAACATGGTGCTTTCCATCCCTGTATGGTATCTACACCCACCCACAATGGTTCCTCATCCATATCTCCCTCCCTAGTTAGAGGGAATCTCGATGCAAATTCCAGTACAGGCTCTGACCACACCACCCTCACTCCAAATTTTAGCACCACTACCACTACTGGGGGCAGACAAAAGAACAAAGAGCCCACAACTCTAGTTCCTCCCCAAGTTCAACTCCCTTGCACACTTTGCAAAAGAGAGGGACACCCCACTAATAGAGCTCCTTCTCTTCCTGAGTTACACAATCTCATCCAACTCCCTTGAGAAATCACATCGCTTGCCACTTCACCAAGCACATCTAGTACTACTACAACATCCTCCACTACATGCAGTAATGGTATGCGAACCAAATTCATGTGTGGCATTCTTTTAGAATATGGCCACTACAATCATCATTTCCCAACTCTACCTCATTTTCTCTAGATGCTAATGGAAGTATGCCATACCTTCCAGCAAGAGATCTCTCCACCACCACCTTCTGATACTCTAGTCATTGACATTCACTATGTCTCTTAATCAGTCCCTGAATGGATGAGATTCCATTGCACTCTCTGTGACTCACTTTCTCACTTCATGTGCCAGTGTCCTTTTATTGTGGCATATTGAGGTCATCATTCAACCCCTATTCAACCACATCCGACCACCTAACCACTAGTCCTGCCCTCTCTAGATACTGTCAACATCACCTCCCGTGAACTTGAGTCACTTCCCACCCCTCCATGGTTCATAGATAAACTGTCTGAGGATATTCCCCCAAACCCTCCCAATTCTTCGGTTCATTTCCCACATGAAATCTTCCCCCTACCACAGTTTATCACCCACAATATCTAGACATTTGGTTTATGTGAAGTGATCCATTACACACAGTTTTGATATCCCCTCTACGTCTTCTCCATTTGAGGAAAATCACCCTATGAAAGTCACCCATGTCACCTCCTCGGATCCCCTTTATTTTTGCATTTTCCACTGTGACAAAGATATCATGGAGGAACTCATTGCCCCATATATCCCATGGAATGCACTCCATCACCGAGCATTTTTTCTCTCATAGGAAGCCTTTGACCATCCTAACCAAGCCTCTGTATGTGTAATCGAAACCAAGGATTTTATTCCTTTAGGGAATATAGACTTGTTCAACAAATCTATCCCTACCCCAGATGCTTTTGAAGAAGGAAACATTGTAAGTTCTAAACCTGTGAAGTAAAGCAATGTATATAGATTCTTAAGCAAAACATAATTTAATCAATGGCTCATACATAGAGATTTTATACCGGAAACCCTCAATTGAGAAAACCTTTCTTATATTCATTATCAAATTTCACCATTCACCATACAATATATACAATGTTTTTAGGTATTTCATATATACCAAAACCCTAATCCCTTAATCCGAGATTAATTTAGTAAACTGCTAAAAATAGAAAAATCCGCTAAAAATAGCAAAACCGCCCAAAAATATATTTCGGGGTGCTGCCCCAAATGTTGTGCATAACCATGGGTGCATACTTTCCCCCCCTGGGACCCCTCTAGGAAAGAGCTCGATGTAGACAACACAAAGAGCACTAGTAGAGGGATCATCAGACGCAGTTGTTGAACCTGACATGCCCACACACACACATGTAAAGAATATAACACATACCCAACAAACATGGTCAATATCTCCCCCACCGTCAAAATTGAAATTTCCATCAAATCGAGAATCGTAGAAGAAATCACTATTGGCACCATATGCTCCCCTAAGGAACTCATAGCTTACAAAGATCTCTTTCAGGAATACCGAGATATTTTTTCCTGGTCATATACATAGATGCCCGACCTCGATCCTTCTATAGTCGAACATCGCATCGACACATGACCAGATGTCACCCAAGTCTGTCAAAAGTAGCACCCACTTCACCGATCCAAAGTTGAAAATATCAAAGCCGAAATCAAAAAATTACGCATTGTTGGGTTCATTTACCCCATTGCATATACCTTATGGGTTTCCAACCCCGTCCCCGTTAACAAAGTAGGGCACTATTCACGTCTTCACAAAATTTCATGATCTCAACCATGCTTGTCCCAAAGACAACTTTCCAACCCCTTTTATCGACCAAATTATCGATGTCTGTGCTGGCCATGAGGAATTTTCCTTCATGGATGGGTTCTCCAGCTGCAATCAAATCCAAATCCATCCAACAGATCAGTATATAACTGCTTTTACTACCCCATGGGGTACTTTTTCTTATCGTGTCATGCCCTTTGGACTAAAAAATGAAAGTGCTATGTTTCAACGGGCCATGACTTATGTTTTCCATGATCTTTCTTGCATCATCCTCGCTTATTTGGATGACCTCACTGCTTGATCCAAGCAACGAACTCAACATTTAGGCGACTTACACATCATTTTTCAATGATGTTGCCAATACAATATCCTGTTGAACCCGCTCAAGTGTGTATTTTGTGTCACCATCGGATGCCTTCTTGGGTTCATTATCACCCAACATGGCATCACAGTGGACCCCCCTCAAGGTCCAATAAATCACATAAATTCCCCCACCTAGGAATTTACGCCAACTGCAGAGTCTACAAGGAAAATCTAACTTTTTACGTCGCTTTGTGCTAGATTACACCACCCGCGTGCATGGTTTCCTCTGCCTACTACGTCATGATATCCCATTTCTATGGGATGAACATGGTCAAACCACTTTTGATGATTTAAAATAGGCCCTATCCAATGCCCCTTTGATTAGTCCCCCAGACTATGATCACGATTACATACTCTACTTGTCAGACTCAGCCGTATCAGTAGCATGAGTCCTTGTCCAACTAGGGTTTGATGGGTGGGAACATTTAATTTACGACATCAGTAAAAATATTTCAGGACTACCTCTGAAATACAATCATGGTGAGAAAATCGCCCTTGCAGTTGTCCTTGTAGTTCAGAAACTATGTCACTATATCCTACTTTGCATTGCCAAAGTCATAGCAGATTCTAACCCCATGCAGTACTTACTTAGTCGAAGACATATGGATATGAAATAGAGTTCTCAACTCGCAAAATTAATAAAGCACTTGTTCTCTCCAAACTCATTACAACATTTCCCTCTAACACCAAAGCTTCACCTGTTAATACAGATTTCCCCAATGAACACTTGTTCTTCATCCCCTCTGATGACCCCTAGTATTGGGACCTTCTCGTCTACCTTCAGAAACATAATTTTTGATCTCATCACTCTCGAGACGATCATTATTGCATTCGCCATCAGACCCCTCAATACCTCCTCATCGGTGACATATTGTACTGACATGGGGTCGACACCATCCTTCGTCGATGTCTAACCATCGATGAAGTTGACATAGTCTTGAACGATTTCCATAGTGGTGCTTGTAGTGGCCACCTCTTAGGTATGTCCACCAACCAAAAAATCATTCGAGCAGGATACTTCTGGCCCACGTTGTTTCATGACTACATCCACACTGTCATGCGATGCAATAGATGCCATCTTTATGCAAACAAAGCACGAGCGCCACCAGCTCTTCTACATCCATTCATCATCATCACCCCCTTCTGAAAATGGGGCATATACTTCATGACTTGCAATCCTCCATCCAGTAATGGACACAAGTACATTGTCGTGGCAGTCGACTACTTTACCAAATGGGATGAAGCCATGCCTTCCTTCAATAATACCGCTGACACAACAACGTGTTTTTTCCTCAACCACGTCATTACCCGCTTCAGAGTCCCACTACAGTTAGTATATGTGCATGGTAAACACTTTGAGAATGAGATCTTTGCAGAACTCTCCTTAAAGTTAGGATTCTCCCATGAGTTTTCCTTCCCATACTACCCTTATTCCAATGGACAAGTTGAGGATGTCAACAAAGTCCTCAAAACCATGCTACAATGTATCTTCAACAAGAATAAGACCAATTGGCATCATATTTTGTTTTCAACATTATGGGATTATCACATGACAATCAAAACTGCCACCAGTTTTACATCGTTCCACCTCGTCCATGGGATTGAAGCCACCCTCCCCATCGGGTGTGAAATTCCCATGTTACGCACTGCCATTGAGCTATTTACTGACACTTCTCCAATGGAGTGATGCTTGTTTACCTTAGATTCGTTGGATTAATATCGTTGATCTTCATTACAGAGCAACAAGGCAGCTAAAAAATGGTCCAAAGCCACCTTTGACCGCCATGTCAACCTTCATTCATTTAACGAAGGAGATATCATCCTAGCTTACGATATCACCCATGATACTCTCAGTCATGGGAAACTATAATCATTATGGCATGTACCCTACATTGTTCAATGTTGCCTCACTAAAGGTGCATACATCCTGGCCTCTCCAAAAGGCTATCCTCTCAAAGAACCCATCAACGGGTTGTACTTAAACAAGTTTTACACCTGAGCGTAGCCACTGTACACTAGGCTTTTTCTTTGTACACATTTGTAGAGTTTTTAGTCTAATTTTTTCCCTCCGATCCTCATGTATGATCTACCATTCATGTTATTGAAAAATGCATCCCTCCATCAGCCTACCACATTGGTTACATTGACAGTGCTAGCTGTTGGACACAGAATCTTGCTTCGGTTGCTTGGGCCCTATATACCCCCTCACATGAATTGCTCCATTCCAGTGACATATGTTTGGGCTCAGCCACCAACAACCAAGAAGAATATGTCATTGTCATTGGTCTCATTGCCGAGGCCAATCACCGCCACATTTGTCACCTTAGCGTTTTATTAGATTCCCATCTTGTCGTCCTGCATCTCAACAATGTATATTGTGTCTGTGATCCTTTCCTCTTTCACAAATACCTGCAAGTTAGACTCTTATCTAGAAAATTTGATTCAATCACATTTACACATATTCCACGACAATTTAATCAAATAGCAGATAACATGGCTAACCTAGTGTTATATTGGCATTTATCACATCAACACATCATCACATATGCATAAGCATCATACGCCGATCACAACATATAGATTAGAAATTATCAAAACCATCAAAAACATAAACACATATAGACATAACAAGAGCCAAATGATATGTATCCATATATATATATATATATCCTCCAAAGTGTCATAAATGTTTACAAAATACAAAATATACATTGCCCATAGGCTAGTGAGTCCCCACATCCCTATAGATACAAAATGGGTACCCCCTACCCTATACAAAATGGGTATCAACTATCCTGTACAAAATGGGTATCAACTACCTTGTACAAAATGGGCTCACAAGCCTATCCAGATACACAAATCGACACTAATGGTGCCCCCAGAGCACCCACCCCAGGTCCTCTTTCAGCTAGAGGAACACCACCAACTGGGGGTCCTCCAGGTCCAAGGGGCAGCCGAGTAGTCATTGTTTCCCCCGCTACAGCTGCTTAGTGGATCAAGGTCCACCATTTTCCGGTACACCCCCACACTACTCCAGGACCCTCTCATCTTGGATGTGGGCCCACATGCCCTCTGAAACACCTTGTATAACCTCCTTGAATCATCGACAAAGGTCATCCATCCCCCCTTTAGCCTTTACCTACAGCTCACGTGCTGGTCCAAGACCAGTGTCATCGAATCTATGTCTTTGACCTTCTCTCGGATCATGAACACCAACATCATATTGCCTATGCCACTGTCCTCCCCACGATTCTTCTTGCGGCGGTCACACTGGCCCCTAGTGAGCCGAATCCCAGACTATCTCAGCCTCATGGCCTTGGGGCCCCACATTTGCAAACACAAAAACCAAAGGTAGAGTCAACATCCATATATACATAATCATATGCTACACTATCAAAATAACAAAACATAACGACACAAACAAACCTCTTTGGTCCCAGTCCTCCCTAGGAGGCAACACCATGTTAGGGTCATGTTGGTAGTCCATACCACAGTATGGATACTGTAGTATCACATGTGGCATATGACGCCACACACATGACAAAGTGGCCATGAAGTGGTGGCCACCCTCTCCCCCCCCATGACGCATCAACACCTGAGCCCACTACATCAATCATGGCTCTTGTGGCCCTAAAGGCACCAACAAAATCCTCAGGCGCAACAGGGGAACCCTCTCTAAAAACCATGCCACCAGGATAGACCCAAATGCAAAATCACCAGAGTCGGTGGTCCGACACCGATGAATATGCCCCATCATCCTGGAGTGCAGCATCAGCCCCCAAGCAAAAAATTCCCCATCTAGGACCCTCTCCACAATCCTCAGTTGACCTCTCGTGATCCGTTGAGTCACCAAGGATCCATATATCCTCACTACCATGGAAACGATGCACTGAGGAAAGAGATCATTTATTGCCTCAATATGGATAATGGAACCTGACACTGGGTTCGATCCCAAAAAGTAGCGTCGTGCCATGTCCACCAATATCACATCCCCTGAGAGATGGGGGTCAGTACATAGGGTCATCCCTCAGAAGGGGAGCCTCATAATAAAGTATACATCCTCCACAATTGAGAGTGTCAGTTGTTTTCCCCTAACAATGAAGCACTACAGATCAATGCTCCACATGGATATTATATATTGAAGCATGAACTCCTCCAACCGTATCAAAGGGCACTCGAAGAACTTGAGCAACCCATAGGTTTCCAAGTGTCTCGGAATGCCTGGATTCTCTCTCACCACCTCTCGGAAGCGCTCCCAGTCTCTGTCCCTCCAGTGGACTGGCATAGTGCTCTCCTGTCACAAGTTGACCACTTGCATCCACACAAAAACACTTGGTCAACCCTCATCATTCATCAAAATCATAAAAAAATCAAAATTTCAAACACCCTTAGCTTTGCCTCTAGTGCGTGGCTTTCACCCACATACGTGCACAACTATTCTTTGCATAGTTGCACACTAATTCACAACTATCTGCAAAATAGTTCTGCATCAATGTGAAGTTGTCACCCTGACAGGTGCACACACATGCACACCTATCCTCTACATAGTTGCGCAACTGTCTGAGAAACAGATGCACACAGTGCACAACTGTCATCTTCACGGGTGCGCATCTAATGCGTGCCTATTTTTCCCTCCCCCATGCCCCTATGCACAGTTGTGTCAAACACAACTGCACATTATTCATGGGATATGGAATTATACCCATGCATCTGAGCATGAGTATTCTTCCTTCTCCCATGCATTAGTGGGCCTGCCCCTAAACCTACCCTTGTACAACCATCCGTACGACTCCTAACTCAAAACTAGGAAATTCATGCTATGCAGGAGGACGAAACCATAAACCTGACTCTCGCAACTCCCGGATCGATCGGCTCATGCTCTCATAATATCCAAATCTCCTCTAAAAACGCTCGTCAAATCATTATAGCAATGGGTACAAATGAGGTGGCATTGTGGGCCCACCAACCATATAGAGTCCCTTTTTCCAAACTTCCACACTCATTTACAGGAGCCTAGAGCCTGTGTTTCCAGATCTGTCCTCAGCCATGGGATCATGATCCTTTTGTCTACACAGTCACATTCCCCAGGTCACCATATGAACTTGGCCCCAAGGGAACATTTTTTCACGTCAAGTCCAGGTATGCATGCTCATGTTCAAAATTATCAAATAACTGTTATATGTTCTTTATCATCAGATATTGTTCACGTCGAGTATTCAATTTTTAATGTATGCAGGTCCTTGGTCATCACAAACAACGCAACCCCTTAAAATACATGTTCGACACTGGAATGCAATCATTCCCTCTGAATATAAATTGCATCTCCCAGTCACACCCTCCAACGTTCACCTTTAGGCTCCTTACATCTGGCTCTGCAGTACCATCACCTCTACTGCATTTTGGTACTATCACCTGAGAGAACTCTCCCCCACATGAGTTGTCCCATTCATAGCTCCCTTTTGCAATTTGACACTCATGCTGCTTTCACCCCCTAGGGATGGGAGTCCCAATAGTCTTATTCACTTTTGAGAATAAGCCACATACTTCTTCTCATAATATTGCTATCTTTTCCAATGGACTCCTAAGCTATCTCATGTCGATTCTATTTGACTGCACCCCCGCAGTATCATTAACCCTCCATTTCATCCACCATTATTTTTCCCATCTGTAGATTTCCCTCCATTCATTCACCTCATATAGAAACCCACCCATGGGCCCCCCACCCTCCACCAGTTCTCTTCGCAACTTGTTCCCTCACAGGCTAATCCATCTCGCACTGGGACACTCATTTTTGTATCTGTAAACTCATCCCAAAATTATTCTTTATTTATTTGGTAATTGTAAAACGCCTTTGTTTCCATCATTTACTTAGCTTTTTTGTCATCACCCTTGATGACCTTCTTTTCCTAGCAATGAAACCCATGTCTCCCTTGGTTGGGGAATCCATTCTCCTTTTCTCATTTTGACATCGTTCATGAACCCCGATTATCCCAAAGTCCATGTACCACTGATCTCTAAGTTTTTCCACTTTGTCAAAACCTCTAGAACAATTTAACCCCATATCTCGTCATCCCCCTAACACTAGATACAATTTTATGGTTGCTGCTAAATGATCCTTCAAACATACCCCCAACCAAGGGAAGTCTTGAGTCTCACCGCATCTTGGCTTCATTCATGTTCCCTATTAGTCCCTGATCTTATTTCTGTGGATTTTACAAAGCCCTTTGCTTCTTGGATTCACGTCTCCCTTTCTGTTAACCATCAACACAGTTTCCAAAAGGGCGACAATATCTTGACTCTCATTACATTTACAATGAGGAGTCTCAGACGACACAGAGAGAAACATCATTTCTCTTTGATTATGTTGACCCCCATAACATTCAACTTGAGCAAAATCTCATGTTACTATGAGACTATTGTAGTTGTTTTATACCAGCCGAAGACCTTTGAATTTGTTAGGCCATCAATGTGTACGAGACATCGACACTTCTTACAGGTGTCCTTGCCTCTTTTCAGAGTATGTTCACCATTCAAAATTTTCATCTTTCGTTATCAAACCACTACAGAGGGTGTTGTAGTTATCTACATCAATATACAACTTAAGTTATTGTCTTACATTTTGAGTTACATGACACGAGAATGGGGCATGCCCACCTCGTTTGCATACATATTTTTTCTTTTCCCTAGAGAAAGGTTTGGGTCCCACAATTTCCCCTCTCCTTCTGATGGATCGCTCTTTCAGTTCCTCTCAACACTCTTCATTACAATGGCACTCTTAGTAGAAGAAACATTTATGTATTTCATCTATACGTATTCTCCTAACCTCACACATCAGGGGGCATCTGTTATCATTGAAATTCCATCCGCAACATTACACACAAATGGTTATAGAAATACAACAATGCCAACAACAATTAGTTCACTTGCATCACCAAAATGCATTTCAAAAGGAAAAAACTATACAATTGGGAAAAAATTGACATGTGCAAACTCACTAAAGGAAGCGCGTGCACAGTGCACGAGCCAACAAAGCCTGTAGAGTGCACAATGCACCAAATGCACGATTGTGTACGAGAAAAGTTGCACACTCCTGTGAACGATGCATTTATGGTTATTTTTGCCCCCCCAACCACTTATGGATCAACTCCCAACTTGATTTGACCTCCAAATCTGAGTGAAATCTGAATGGGGGGCTGGTTAAGGACCAAAGGGTGCCCTAAAGGGCCCCTTTTTCACACTAAGAACTAGTTGAATTTTTCCTTGAATAAATTCTATAAATGGAGGTCATGGGTGCAATAAGAAACCAATATCTTCATAGTATTGTTATGCTGCCTCAATTCTCCCTTGAGAATCCTCTTTTCTCCTAGGAGTATTCAAGCATCATTGCAATAGGCCATTCCACTCACCTATTGAGGGAGTAGGCATTGATTTTCTTCATCATTTGCCATTTTTCTTCCATTGTAATAAGAGCTCTCCATTAGGTAACTCAAGATGCCTCCCAAGGAGGAAGAGGGGACCCATAAGTCCTCATTTTTCTCTACGGTGTTTTTCCAACTGATATAGTTATCCATTGGTGGCATAATATTGGTCATTGGTTGATTGTTTATGGTTCTAAGTTTCTCATGCATTCTATTTTTTATTTCCTTAGTTGTTTTAGTTTGTTTATTTGTTTATTACATGTGTTTGTCTTGTTTGATCCACTCACTAACTTATGTCTTGTCTAGCAGGCCCAACTAGGCATGCAAGTGCCATTATTTTACTCACCCAAGTTATGAAATGAGTACAACACTTGTCCCACCCTAGGAAGTGTGCCCCTTCTCTTCTCAACATTCATGCGATTGCCTTGCTTCCCTTCCAGGGATTCAACAACAGGGAATACATGAAGTCTCATAGCATTGTAGCTGAAGTTGGGCTCCCTCAGGAAATCAATTCCCAACAATTCTCTCACCTAGAGAGAGTTGTTCATAGGCCTAACAATATACCTCTTCAATCCCATGGGCTTGACTATCCGCTTCTTTAATACAAATCTCTAGTTAACCAGGTATAGGCTCAGGTGAAGGAAGAAACATAAAACGAGTATTGAATAGGTGATGGAAACAACAACATTTAAGAAATGAAACATATGTTTATCATAACAGAAAGGTACAACATAGGCCTAGGTAGATTCAAGTGTGTTGTGCATCCCAGGATGAATACAGATTTACTATTGATCACATGAAATGTATGGGGCAACTCACGAGTGCCTACAGGTTCTAGAAGTGCGTGAATGATGCAGAGTTTGACTCGAGGAGAGAAAGGCTGAGTTCATGAATGGCTGAGTGAGTGAATGGATAAGTGAGTGGGAATTGGACTAATTTCCTCCACCTTTATCTTCATGCACCCTTGATGACACATGGCTCTCAAGGAACTCATTTCTCTCCACTTGGGATTCATTCTCTTTCCCATAAGAACTTGGGATAACATAATTATCCTAGCCATAGTCTTTCGGAATAATATTATAATATTCCTTTGGCAATAATCCCTCTAGTTTAGTGCCCTTTCTAGGCTCTTACTCCCTCCCTTTCCCTTTCCAATGGAGTTCGGTCCCCCATAATCTTTTATTTTGGTTGGTCTACACACAATGATGTATTATATTAATGATATGAGTGTTTACATATACAAAAATAGGCTCACTTACCTTTAACATCTAGGCTCTCCGACCAAATCATCAAATAATCCTCCTAGATTATAATCACCTGGATCACCAGCCTATAAAACATGTTTACAATTCAACTAGGGCTTGGTCTTGGGGTATTACATTCCCCTTCCCTTATTTTTTCACTATCCTCAGTGAAATACATATATACCTTTAACACCAAGATTTTCAAAAATATTCAAAAAGATGCGGGTATTCTTCCCGCATAGAATCCTCGTTCTCCCAAGTCACATCCTCAGGACCGTACCAGGTCCATTGGATGTTTACTAGCTCTATGGATCGATTCCAAAGCTACTTGATCTTCTAGTCCAACTTGCACACTGGATGCACTTGAAAAACACTTTATTTCTCCACTTGAATCACATTCCAATCAATAACATGATTAGCATCAGGTACATACCTTTTGAGCAATGATACATGGAATACATTATGAATAGAAATTTTTGCATGTAATACAATCATATATTCTATAGGCCCAATCCTCTCTAGGATTTCAAATGGCCCACAATAACGAGCTGCCAACTTTGAAAAATTTCCCAACTTCGGGGAACTTCTGTTGGTCTTCACTTTCAAGAATACATGATCACCCACTTTAAATTCCCTGTGATTTCTTCCCTTATCAACATATCTTTTCTTCCTTTATTGAGAAACCTTTAAATTTTTCTTTATTTTTTACATCTTCTCTTCCATTTCCTTGAGAAAATCTGGCCCAACCACTACTCTATCTGTTGGATTGTCCCAACTTACAAGTGTGTTGCACCTACTTCCATAAAGTGCCTCAAATGGGCTCATCTTTAGAGATGCTTGGTACCCATTGTTATAAGAAAACTCTAACAAATGTAGGTAGTCTTCCCATTAGGATGGTTTATCCATCACATACATCTTCAACATATATTCAATCACTTGATTCAACCTCTCTATTTTCCCATCAAATTCTGGATGATAAGATGTACTAAAATTCGATGTGAATTTTGGATCTTTGTCAGACACAATTGTCTTGGGTATACTATGCAATCGATCAATTTCCCTCATATACATATCAACAATGTTAGTTGCTTTGTGAGTGAGATTCAATGGAATGAAATGGGCATCTTTAGTAATCTTTTCCACCACTACCATGATAGAATCATGTTGCTTTCTTGTTCTATGCAGTTTGGTGATAAAATCCATTGTTACCACTTACCATTTCGACTCAGGGATGGCTAATGGCTGCAGCAACCCATTTGGGTGTCTATGCTCAGCCTTGACCTTTTGACACTCCAACCATTTGGCAATGTAACCAACCACTTCTTTCTTCATGCCTTGCCAATAATATTGGCTCTTGATAGCTGCAATTGTTTTCTGATACCCTGGTTGTCCAACATAAGGTACATTATGCATTTCTCTCAATATTAGAATATTTAATTATTGGGATTTTGGTGCATAAATTCTGCTTATGTACCTGACCATTCCATCATTTCCCAGCTTGTAGTCCTCATTTTTCTACTGCCAAATACTTTTCTATAATTTTTCCATTAGTTCCGTGTATTTCAAATCTGATTTTGCAGCCTCTGAGATTCTATCCTTCAAATATGTTTGGTATATGCTAATGGTTGTAGAATGCAACTCATGCTCTCTTCTGCTGAGTGCATCAACCACCTTGTTCTCTTTCCCTTTTATATTATTTATATCAAATTCATATTCACTGAGAAATTCTAGCCACCTGCTTTGCCTGGCATTTAGAGTTGGTTGTTCAAATAAATATTTCAGACCATTATGGTCTGTCCTCAGTTCGAACCTTTTCCCCATGAGGTAATTCCTCCACTTCTTCAAGGCATGCACTATGGATTCCAAGTCCAAATCATGAGTGGCATAGTGCCTTTCACGCTCCTTCAATTTCCTTGATTCATAACATACAACATACCCATTTTGACTGAGGACTCCACCAAGTAGTTCTTTGCATGCATCTGTTCATACCATGAAATATTCATTTGGATCACCAATCCTTAGAATTGGAGCACTGGTTAATAGCTACTTCAAGTTTTGGAAATTTTTTCCACACTCCAATGTCCATTGAAACTTCACTACCTTCTTTTGCACGAAAGTGACCGGGTGTGCAATCTTTGAAAATATTGCAATAAATCTTCTGGAGTAGCCTGCAAGGCCCATGAAGGATATGATTTCTATCACATTCTTAGGTGTCGACGATCCTCTGATGGCCTCACTATTTTTAGGGTCCACTTCTATCCCTTCCTCAGATATGATATACCCCAAATAATGAATTTGGTTCTGATAAAATGAGCACTTGCTCAATTTGGCATACAACTAGTGCTCTCTTAATACTTATAATACCATCTTCAAGTGTTTCTCATGATCTTCTTCCGAATTGGAATATATAATAATGTCATCCAAAAAGATAATGACAAACTTATCTAAGTATTCTCTAAAAATACCATTCATTAAACACATGAAGACAATTGGTGCATTTGATAACCCAGACGACACCACTGTGAACTCATAATGGCCATACCTTGTTCTAAAGGCAATCTTGTTGATGTCTTCCTCTTTAATTCTTACTTGATGATAACCAGACTTGAGATCAATCTGGGATAATATTTTTTCATTCTTCAACTGATCAAAGAGGTCATCGATCCTTGGCAAAAGAAACTTATTCCTTACAGTTACTTTGTTCAACTACCTAAAGTCAATACAAAGTCTCAATGTTCCATCTTTCTTTTTCACAAATAAAATTAGGTCACCCCAAGACGACACACTTGGGCATATATACCCCTTATTTAGAATATCTTGAATTTGCATTTGCAACTCCTTCAGTTTTGGTGTACTCATCCTGTAAGGAGTCTTGGATACTGGAGTTTCTCTAGACATAAGATTTATAGAGAAATCAATATCTCTTTTTGGGGGTAATCCTGGTATTTATTTAAATACATACTCAAACTCTTTTAGGACTGCATAATATTCAATATTTGACACCTTATCCTTAAGTGTCTCTTCCATATGAGATGGAAATAATTGACAACCTTTTTTGTAACATTTCTTCAGCTACATTTTTGAAATTTCTCTGACAATTACTGCCCTGGGAATTCCCTTCACTGTCCTTAGGTTCCCTTCTTCATCCTAGCAACTAAATTCTTTACTATAACAATTTAGGATAGCATGGTGTTGTTCCAACCAATCCATACTAATTAGACAATCATAGGACCCTAAAGGAAATATGTTCAAATCTTCCCTGGTGCTCAGTCCACTCATGCCCACTAGACATGAATTAACCATCTCATTAACTTTTCTTTTGGCTACGGTAGCCAGCTGCACCAACCAAGATTTTACATTATTACTTCTTGGAAAATGAAATATTTCCACCATATTAGGATCTATATAACTATGAATAGCTCCTAAATCAATTAAAATTGCAATGGTTTGGTTGTTGATCATACCTTCCACTTCAATCATGTGTGATTGAAAATCAACTTTCTTGTTTCCTAGGGATGCATAGATACTGGGTATGTTTCTACCATGTCCTCCACTACTTCATCTTGTTGTACATTGTGAACAACTCTCACTTTTTCACTTTTTTGAGGACAATCTTTATAGATATGATTTCCCTGAAAACCCCAACATTGAATCGATGGTTGCCTTGGCCTTTTCCCCCTTGTCTCAATCGTTCTGGGCTCTCTAGAAGTTGGTTTTCCCTGAGGACTATTTCTAAAGAATGGTGTATTATTCCCCTTCTTCCTTTGTTCCATCTTGAACTTCTTCTTATTTTCCCAAGATTTTTGGAAAGTTGGATTTCCTTTGTGTTGATCATATAGGCATTTAACTTGCCTTATGGTCTCCTCCAAAGTTTTGCTATCATCATATTGCATCTTGTCACTAATGAATGATGGCAGCCCACTCAAATACCTATGAATCTTAATTGTCTCTTCCTTGATGAAGGGGATATAATTTAACGGTTCCAAAAACCTGCTTTCATATTCATCAATGGTCATACTCCCAAGCTTGAGTTCAAAGAACTCTTTCATTTTATTGGCAAAGTATCTCTTAGTTAAGTATTTCCTTCCAAAAATGTTCTTGAATTCCTTCCAAGTAACATTTTTTCTCTTTAATGTGTTGCACCTAGACATGTTGGCCCCACCACATTGATGCCTTTCCCTTGAGCTGATAGATAACAATTGTTCCTTTTGCATGTGAAGAATAATTATGCAATTGAAAGTACCTTTTCATGCCTAGAAAACATGTCTTGGCATCTTCATCCTTCTTGTTCTCACCATCAAATGTAGGAGATTTTATTTTTTTCATTTCTCCTCACAATTCATCCACCCCAGACCTCTTCTAATGTTGCTTGACATGGGATGAAATTGAGCTACTATGTGCTCTCCTATTGGAATTCCTTGGGGATTGATGGCAATGTTTGATATCACTTCTTGATCTTCCTTTCACATTAGGAGACCTATGAGTTCCTAATTTTCTTGAGCCATTCTCCTTATCCAATTTATTTTCAATTATGTTCAGGCTCTACATTAACTTCATGTTGAATTCATCTTGCTACTCCTTGTCATTCATAATCCTTTCATTACCATCTTTGTGACTTTGGACATACTTTTGCAATTTTTTTATGGTCTCTACCATATTCATCTTTTCTTCTTTTCCTTCTCCATGTCCATTTGAGTTTGTTCCTTCAATACCCATATGGAAATCCATCCCTCTTATCTCATCTTCCTATATGTAAGACCCCTGTGTATATTCCATCCCTATGCACTCTATGTTGATCTTGATTTGATCTAGTTGTTGTTAACTCTACAAAATGTGAAGCCAACAAAACTTTGTCAGGCTAACCGTTTCAACAATTTCATGAAAATATGAACCATTATGGTTCAATAATATATCATACTTATTTCTTCTAATTTTCTAAGAAATTGATTGTTCAAATCAATTTTTTGGGTGATCAGTTATATTTTATTGTCCAAGATCTTTCCAATGACTACTCCCTTGCTGAATTTTGAGTCTTGAGTAGAAAGTTATGGATATTTGAACAATTGTGCTTCTTGGGAGGTAATCCCTGTACAGTTCTTCTTCTTTCTCAGAGCTGAATTGGCTCTTGGATCTGTGCTAGATCCTCTCTTCAGTTTTACAGGCCTTATTTACTTCCTTAGGTGCAAGTCTGTACAAATTGGTACCCCATGAACTCCTTCTCCAAGCCCCTTTTTGTCTTTAAAACAATTTTCGAGCACTAGCCCTTTTTCTTTGGCCCCCAAATCTCATGTGACCATGAAATATGACCCAATTCTTAAATGAAAGGCACTTATCTGTAGCTTTAGGAATTTGGGGCTCTGAAACTTCGGGCTTCAGAGGTTCCTATGACATCCTACCTTATTTCTCCCGAACGCTGAATTGGCGAACTCTTGCATGGTAAATCTTCAGAGCTTCAGGGCTCCGCTACTTTGGAGCTTCAGGAGTTCTTTCTATATCACACCTTATTTCTCCCGCACACTGAACTGAAAAACTCATGGACAGCCTCTCCAGAGCTTCACACTTTAGAGGTCTTTACAACTTCGCACATGAAAAGTCTTGAACGTCGAATTTCTGAACTGTCAAGGTCTTCTTAGCACTGCGCACTAGGGGTGTTTCGAGTAAAAATATGGAGATGACACGTGGCCCAATTGACAAGTGACATGTGTCGAGTTATAATTGACACATGAGGTATCTCAAAGGAACGAATCAAGTTGACACGTGCCTTTCATAAGTAGGTCCACGTCACCCTAGGTGACGTCATCATTCAACGTCACTACAACCCTCCGAGACTTCGGTACTCCGAGCTTCGGAGGATCTTACAACAAAACACTTCAATTCCTCCTAATGTCAAACTGGAAAACCCACAAAGGTTTCAAGAACTAATTATCCATTCCCATGGATGAGATCAACAGTCAATAGGAGCTCTAGGAATCCAAGCTTCAGATGACTTCACAACACAACACACCATTTCCCCTAAATTTTGAATCTCCAAACTTCCGGAGTCTCATCAACAATCACGCACTAGGGGAGTTCTACATGTCGAAAATATAGAGATGACACATGGCCCAATCTATGGGTGACACATGTCAAGTTCTAATTGGCTCAAAAGGTCTGTGAAAATCCTGAAACAAGATGATACGTGGCATGCTTAGAGTGGGTCCACATAACTCCAATGCTCTAGGACTTCGGAGAACTTCTCATTACCACAAAACACATCTCCCGAACATCAAATTTATGAACAGGTCCATGTCACTCTAGATGATGTCATCATGTCACGTCACTCTGGTGCTCCAGGACTTTGGGACTTTAGGAATTTAGACAATCACACACCAAAGAACATCAAAACACCCGAACACCAAACTTCTGAACTCTCAAACAATTTTCTTCGAAGCTTATGAACTTCAAGGATCCGGGAATTTGGAAAAATTCTCATCTACATGCTTTAAAACTTCTGATCATCAAACTTTCAAATTCCTGATGAGGTCAATGACACTTCGGTGCTCCGGTACTTCAACACTTTCAGATTCAAAATATCTCACACCAACACACTTTATAACTTGCGAACACCAAACTTCCGAATAGGTGTTCCGTGGAGCTTCAGGACTGTAATGCTCCGGTACTTCGTAACTTCGGTCTTAGAAGGATTTTGCTATTGAATACCACCCCACCCCCGAACTACCAAACATCAAAATTATGAAAAATAGATAATATTCAGACATGTGTCCCCAAACATGAACAGTCTGTATTGGTTCTGGACTTTGGGATTTCCAAGAAATCTACACTCTACGCAACCACAAACAGATTTCCCTGAACGCCAAATTTTCAAACCACTTGGGGGATCCAACAGTCCACCTTCTCCCAAATGATCTACGGTGTAGATTCACTCCAGGACTTTGGAGCTTTGGGGATTTTGCCTCCTTTTGTCAAAGAAATAAATATTGTCGAAGCAAGGAAGTCTAAAGGACTTGAAGGGGTTAACCACCATGCTCCTTTTCCCAGATCTGATGGCTGTGAAATATTTGAACCTTTCCCGAGCAGATCCTATGTCCCAAATCTAAACCTTGTGGCCTAAAACCAAGGTTGATATGGTTTCTTTCCTCTGTTTTCTTTCTCAAACCAGTAAAGGTGTTCTCTCAGTGCCCTCCTAACACTCTGGATGTTCTAAAACTCAATTTTTTTCCATTTCAAAAACAATTCACTCCTAAACTTTTTCTTCAATTTCCACTTACGCGTCCCATCCAAAATCAATGTTGAAAACTGGAGCTCTGATACCAAATTGTAACACACCCAGCCTTATACCTTCTAGGCTATGGAACACTTAAAATTATGTGTAACTTGATACATATAAAACTTAAACAAAAAAATACATAATGCCAATATACAGATTCATGCAAAAATAACAGTAAACATATACATGCAGCATACACAGGAAATACACATAAATATAAACATAGGTATAAATACACAACACACAATTGATACTTATCTTTTATAGAAGTCCACCAACTGTGTGCAGACCTTCCAAGATCCTCCCAGCCTTAGACCACGTTTCTCATAACTCTCAGCAGTGGGTCACCCCGAGTTGGGACTAAACTCCACTCGTGCAAAGGAATTCTTAGGATAGGCTGAGACAAAATCATACAACAGGAAGGATCTCATTCCAGGAGGCAAGTCAAAATAACAACCTACATTCTCTCATTCCCAACATTCATGTCCCACACCAGGAAGTGTGCCCCTTCTCTGCTCAAAAGTCATTTGGCTTCCCCACTTCCTTTCTAGGGCTTCAGAAACAAGTTGGACATGAAGTCTTAGATCATTGTAGCTGCAGTTGGGATCTCTCGGGAAATCAATTCCCAACAATTCTCTCACCTGGAGAGAGTTTCTCACAAGCCTGGAAACCTAAATATTCAATCCCATAGGCCTGACAACCCACTTTTTCAATCCATCTCTCTAGTTAACCAGGTACAGGATCAAGTGAAGGAAATAATAGAAAATGTTTATGGAATAGGTGATGGAAGCAACAACATTCAGGGCATGGAATAGATTATGCTCATAATAGAAAGGTACAAAATAGGCCCAGGTACATTTAAGTGCATTGTGCATCCTAGGAAGAATACATATTTATTGTTGATCACAGGAAATGTGTGGGCTAGCTCACGAGTGCATGCAGGTTCTAGACATGCGTGAACGATGCAGAGGTCGAATCAGGGAGAGAATGGCTTAGTGTGTGAATGGATGAGTGAGTGGGAAATGGACAAATTCCCCCCACCTTTATCTACATGCACCCTTGATGACACATGGCTCTCAAGCAACTCGTTTCTCTCCACTTGGGATTGATTCTCTTTCCCATAATAACTTAGGATAAAATAATTATCCTCACCATAGTATTTGGGAATAATATTATAATATTCCTTTGGAAATAAGCCCTTTAGCTTAGTCCCCTTTCTAGGCTCTTAGTCCCTCCCTTTCCCTTCCCAGTGGAGTTCAGTCCCCCATACTCTTTTATCATGGTTGGTCTACATGTAGTGATGTATTATATTAATGATATGAGTGTTTACATATACACAAATAGACTCACTGGCCTTTAGCATCTAGGATCTCCAGCCTAATCATCACATAAGCTTCCTAGCTTATAATCACCTAGCTCACCAACCTATAAAACATGTTTACAATTCAACTAGGGCAAGGTCTTGGGGTATTACACATGATTTTATGGTTATGTATGCATGAGGGGCATGCATAGGCTCTTTGATATACTCCATTAATGATATGGTACAGATCTGGATATGGTCGATGATATGGTATATGGCACAGGTTGCACATGGTTGATGCTCTACTTCATGATTCACTGTTCATTGTTGATGTATATTTTGGTTCATGATTGATGCATGAGATATTATGTATATTGGTATACACTTGATTCATGTTATGGTACAAGTTTAGTTGGTTGATGAACAGATACAGGTTGATGCAAAAGTGAACGATATAGTGACATAGACAAAGTGATAGTGACAATGAAAGTGACAGTGGTAGAGTTTGTGATAGCGACAGTTGGTATACATTTATATTACAGGGCAGTTGGACGAGGAAAGGATAGCTGGTTGTATCCACCTTCCGGTTGGATCCGGAGAACTCAGGGGGTTGAAGCCTCCTTTTGGTTGGAGCCAGAGAATTCAAGGAGTTGTAGCTTCCTTCAGGTTGGAGGCTGAGAATAGGGGGTTGGAGCCTCCTTCCAGTTGTAGCTGGAGAATCGAAAGTTTGTGCTTCCAATGAATGTATTCTTTTGATATATAAAAAACACATTTAGTGGTTTTCTATCGTTTGGGTTTCCACGTAAATTATGGTGTACTGTGTATCTATTGTGATGTGATGTTGTTTATGATTATATTGTTGATGATATATTGAATGCTAATGACAAACTTCTGAATATTGTTGAAGAATAAATTGTGGTTAGAAGTATGATAATTTATCATTACTGATTCACCCCCCCTCTCAGTAATCCAACAAAGAATTTTGAGGAGGGGTAAGAAAAGAAAGAAAAAATATGACACATCCAACAATTGTTGATTCATCAAGCCTATAAGAAATATGGTCACTAATTTTGAACCAAGGGAGTCTGATGTAGGAGCATCCCCAAAAGTCTATAAATCCTATTTCCAGTTTGTTCTTGTGTGTTTTTTTGTTATGTTTTTAAGTCAATCTCATCTTAGGGAGAGCCTTGGTGTGCATCTCCTATGTTTTAGTATATTTGTGCCATTATGTCACATTCAACATTTTAAATTTGATCATGATTTATGAGTAGAATAAAAATATAGAAAATAATTTGACACCATGTCCATGCTTCAAATCTCACCAAACATGCATAATTTTGTCTTGGAGTGCATTTTTCTAACTCTAGCTAAAACATGCAAAAAGAGTCAAAGTGTCATTTTGGGAGGTTTGTAATTTTCCATATGAAGGTGGAGGAGGATAGTAGACCAAGAATACTACAATATAGTACCTTTGTTTTATTTGGATTGGATCATTATTATATTTTTCATCTATCTCACTACTTTTTAGGTGGAAAAATTGGAGGAATAAGCTTGCAAGTCCATTTCAGAGGCTGGTCCAAATTTGGGTGCAAAAAACAGTGAGAAATATTTTGGAGAAATTTTGAGGCATAAAATGACCTATTTTTGGTCCAAAATGTTATCACTCTGTAATTTCCTTTGGCTACGGGAGGGAAACCATTGAGGTAACCACAAACCACTTTAGGTTGTATTCTAACCTATACAACTAAAGAGGGCTCTCTCAAATATGTAAAGACTGAAAATACTCAAGAAGTTTGTTCAATGAGCACATAGAGGTCAGATTCTGCAATAGGACATATTTTTCTTTTGTTTTAAAAGGGTTGGTAAGACAGGTAAGAGAAGGAAACTATTTGGAAATGGAGTCAAGGTCTAAGATTAAATATATTGAGTCAATAGCTAGTCATGTACTCTCTGAAAACAAATGCAAAGTAGGTGATGTTTTTCAACAAATAAACAATATTGAGATGGCAACATAAAAGAGAAAAGGACGTCCCATTACACTAAGAGCACCTAACAAAGGGTGAGTTCTTACTATAACTTTATAAGGGAAAAGAGAAAGGAGATAGATCACCATGTATACAACACCAAATACATATGAATTATGAACATGAAATCATTAAAACATAAACAAGTATTTAATGCATGAATGGAACATCAGATAAAGATGAATTCCAAACATATACTCTCAGTGAAATATTGGAAGAGAATAAACATTAATGGAAATGAGCATTACAAAGGAAAAGACATACTTAAATCATCAACATGATGAATCTCTACTTCATGAAAGTAATGTACTTTTGTATTAACTCATAAAAATATTCAAGAAAAATGATACACAATCCAATAACTTTCTTATCCAGTTGAAGGTCGGACCCCCTTACTTACATTGAAAATTTTACAATATACATGAAATTATGCCTGCCAATTGTTGCTATCTTCTAGGAACATAACGCTAAACTTTAGAAACTGAAACTAACTAATATTCTAAAAATAGAGAAAATATGGAATGGATACAAAATGTCTTGATTTATTGGTCTAAAGTTGGAATCAAATATCTTTCCATTTGTTGACTGTTTCCTGATATATCGGGATTGTTTCCCATAACTGAGTCTATTCCACCACATGTGTCCCTTTGACTGATGAAAAGTCTAGATCAAATTTTTTGTTGATGATGGAGCTGATATGAACTGCCTAAAAATGTGGATCTAACTGCCATATGTTGAAACACTTACAACATTTCGCAGCACAAGCTCGAAGCGTAAGTTCCTGTCTCTTACCTTTTCCCAAAACCTAATATATTTTGTTGTGTGATGGCTATCTCGAGGTCTTATCTGCTGCTATTCTCATGATTTCAAAGGATCTCCTCGTGATCTTGATGACCTGCTAGATGATTTTGAGGATAGAACTTGTTTTGTTTATGTAGAGATACACAAGCATGTTGAAGATTTACGTGTGTTGACAAAAACTAAATAAACTGCTACCTGCAACAGTTTTGTAGCGCACCTAGTGCAAAATAGGTTATCTACGCTACAAAACCACTGTAGCATGCCCTGTTGTTGCCAAATCGATTCTTGGGCACTTCGGGCTTGCTGAGATGAGTTGGCATAGTTGATGACATGAAAATTCTTATTTATGAGATGACTAAGTCCCTGTCATAGTTGCTCAGCGTGCTCGATGAACATCTGATGACTACAACAATTATACAACATGTTATCGTTGTGCAACCTTGTTATTGCAATTTTCTATGGAACTTGACTTAAATATTTACGTTACTATAGATTTTCATTTTAATTTTTACCTCATCATTGGGAACATCATCAGGAGATATATATTGAAGTTTTGTTGGTGACTTAGAATGTCACTAAAACTCCACTAGTAGTAAATTTTTCCCCTGCACCTGGTCCTCTCACAATAAGAGGTTGCTTATGATACCTTGTTGTATTGAATGCAATGATATTGTTAGCAAGAGTATCAACAAATCCAACATATCTAAGAACCTTAGAACTAGAATCTGCATCTTCTCTTTTCTTTATGATTTCAAAATCAAAGAAACTTGGGTCTGAAACGATGCATTTTTTCCATCCCAACTTCATCAAATTGTGGAAAGAAGACAACTCTTGCTCAAAATTAGGAGTAGTTAAAGAAAAATCATGTGTCTTAGTTGTGGAGATTTCATTTCCAACCACTTGTATAAGTCATTGCAATCGATGCTTGTCCTTGAATATGCGTTTCCAAAATAGAATTACACAAAGGTTTGTCATAAGTGTCATTGTATGATGTAAAGAGCCAACAGATCCAATAACATCAAGTGATAGGTGTCCACATATCTATTGAACAAATATTTTTTCCTAACAGATTCCACAAAAGCATAAAAAACTGGAAAAATAAATCGGCATGAGGTGCATGAGATTATGATTCCTTTATATGCTTGACATGATCCACTGTAATTCCAATTGATCAATAATTGCAATGATCTTCCCTTACAGAAAGAGGCTTGTTTGGATGCTACCAATGTCCCAAAGTTTAAGACAACGCCAATTTCCACCTCCCAAATACGCACAGTACCACCTTTTGAAACTTTGATCTAGCTATTAATAAAATGAGTGTCAACCATGAACATTTGCAATGATGTTGGTATCCTACCATCGCGTTGGTTCTCAAACAAACATTTTCTTTGACGTTCAACACTGTCACCACTCTTCTTAATATTCTAAAAATAGAGAAAATATGGAATGGATACAAAATGTCTTGATTTATTGGTCTAAAGTTGGAATCAAATATCTTTCCATTTGTTGATTGTGTCCTGATATATCGGGATTGTTTCCCATAACTGAGTCTATTCCACCACATTAGTCCCTTTAATTGATGAAAAGTCTAGATCAAATATTTTGTTGATGAACTTCCTAAAAATGTGGATCTAACTACCATCTATTGAAACACTTACAACACTTGTGAAGTGCAATATCGTTGTGCAAGTTCCTGTCTCTTACTTTTTCCCAAATTATAATACATTTTGTTGTGTGAAGGCTATCTCGAGGTATTATATGTTTCTATTCTCATGATTGCAAAGGATATCCTCGTGATATTCGATGACCTAGTAGTTAATTTTGAGGATATAAATCCTTTTGTTGATGTAGAGATACATGCATGTCGAAGATTTATGAGTGTTGACCAAAACTAAATAAACTGCTACCTGCAATAGTTTTGTAGCACACCTAGTGTAAAACAAGGTATCTATGCTACAAAACCACTGTAGCATGCCCTGTTTTTTCCAAATCGATTCCTGGGCACTTCGGGCTTGTTGAGCTGAGATGGCATAGTTGATGACATGTAAATGCTTATTTTTGCGCTGACTAGGTCCTTGTCATAGTTTTTCTCAGCATGATTGTTGCACATATGATGACTACAACACTTATGCAACATGTTATCATTGCGCAACCCTATTCTTGTAATTATTCTATGGAACTTGACTTAAATATTTACCTGACTGCATATTTTCATTTTAATTGTTACCTCATCATTGGGAACATCATCAGGGGCTATAGATTGAGGTTTTGTTGCTGACTTAGAATGTCACTAAAACTCAACTAGTAGTACCTTTTTCCCTTGCACCTGGTCCTCTCACAAGAAATTTTTGCTTATGATACCTTCTTGTCTTGAATGCAATGATATTGTCATAAGAATTCAGTTGGGAAAATAGATGTGTATTTTAGTATCTCCTCAATTATTCACAACCCTTGTTAGCAAGAGTATCAACAACTCCAACATATCTAAGAACCTCAGAACTAGAATATGCATCTTTTCTTTTCTTTATCACTTCAAAATCAAAGAAATTTGGGTCTGAAATGATGCATTTTTGTCATCGCAACTTAGTCAAATTGTGGAAAGAAGACCACTCTTGCTCAAAATTAGGAGTAGTTAAAGAAAAATCATGTGTCTTAGTTGTGCATATTTCATTTCCATCCACTTGGATAAGTCATTGCAATCAATTCTCGTCCTTGAAGATGTGTTGCCAAAACATAATTACACAAAGGTTTGGCATAAGTTTTGTTTTATGATGTAAAGAGACAATAGGTCCAATAACATCAAGTGATAGTTGTCCACATAAATATTGAACAATTTTTTTTCCCTGAATGGTTGTATGATAAGTGTAACACCCTGTTTCCCCCGGCTTGTAAAAATAACTATATTGGCCAAGAACTATGGCAAACTCAAAGATGTGAATGTTTAATTTGACGGACCTTTGTATAAAAGGTCAATGAATGTAAATTATGTTATGAATACGAGTTGCATGACTGTTGGGAGGGGATGTGCTAAAAGAGACCACGATGGCTAATGAGAGGTGGTGGAAGGGACCTGGAATGGTTGAATTAACTTCCACCGAACCAATACCGTACGGGTTTTTACTTGCTCAAAGACCAAGAGAAACTCTCTTACCTTGGAATGGATTTCCCGTCAGATTGGTAGGTGTGGAGGCTCCTCAAGAGTTAATGATGGGATGGGGGTGAACCGCCCATCCGTAAAAGCTCTCAGACCTAACCATGGATGGGGAAATTCGCGCCACACGCAATCTTGCAGAGAAAAAGTCAAGAGAGGAAGTGTGGTAAAGGGTAGAGGGAGAGCATGCGCGATAGGGATCGCGGAAGAGAACTGGGGAGGAACTATGGAAATACAGGGAGTTTTGAACAGAGGAGAAGGAGAGTAACCTTCATCCTTGACTTCCATTGAGCTGGAAGTAGGAGACTGAATCTCAAGCATCGTGGTCTAGCTCAGGGGTGGCTAGTGGTAAATCCGTTTGGAGTCACTGAGCCTACGTTTGGGTGGAAACGAGCACCCTTCTCAGCAATCGTGTCACGCCTGGTGTTTCTGATAAGTGTTTATGTCTTGTATTTTGAATTGAATATCCCGGATGCATGCTCATGTTTATATGCTCATAAATGGTCTCTGTATAGAAGTGATTTCCTTGTGTTTTGATTGGGAATAATGGATGCATGCTTATACTTATATACGACCATAATCGATTTATGTATAGAATGAATAAGTTTAGAATACGAGTTTGTTCTCTTGAGAATTGTCCCATCTACTTGACTCACGCTCTATCCTAGTTTAATTCCCGAAGGCACCTTTTTTCGGGGAGTTACCTCACATTTCAGAGTCGGAGTGAGTTCCTTGAAAAGACTACCGTTATAGAAAACCCACAAGTTTACTTTACCCCGGTCACAGAGTTCATAGCTCGGCGAATTAGGAAGGCATCTCAGTTAGGTCACCAAGCCTAGGGATAATTACCCAAGAATCATTTGAAGGTCCAGACGACCTGGGTTTAGAAACCTTGTACAAGAAAGAGTAGTTCTCTCAGGTTTTGAAGTCCTGGGAGTTCGAAGCCCCGACAGATTGAATCTCGTGAATCAAGCTCAGAAAGGATAGCGAGTCCAATTATCGAAAGAGAATACCCCATCGTTTGGTAGATGAACGGTCAAAATCCTTTCGGAAATACCGCAGATTTTTCAAGACCGATGGATCTAGAGGAGGAGCACAGGTGTTAATACCTCGACCCCTTCAGCCTTCGCAAGTAGTGATGGGATCTAGGACCGTAGATCCAAGGATCTGTCGGAGCTCTATTGACCGTCAATCTTAACCCTTGCATAAGCAGGAGAGTGGACTCGACGAAGTCCCGAAAGTCCCAAAGTATTCAGAACCATCCATCAGCACATGACACGTGGAAATTGGGTAGTATTTCGCTGACTCGCGACTTGGAGTGGTAAAGGGTAAGACCGCACAAACTCACGATTCACGAAATCACAATGTGATCATGGTCGTTGATCCATGAGTGATCTGGACAACCGGTTTAGTGTGAATACGTTCTGGTGTTTCGACATCTGGGAAACCAAAGGGCAAGATCCCTCGTCTTCGCAAGTCGTGAAATCCCAGTATACGAAATCCCGATGTGCTCTATGGATGAGTCAGTTTAGTGTGAATAAGTTTCAACGTTTCGGCATCCGAGAAACCAGAGGGGAAGACCCCTCATCTCCGCAAGTCGTAAAATTTCGGTATACGAAACCCCGACGCGCGATTAAGACTGAGTGTCTTTGAACACCCTTAAGCTCAAGAGGGATAGTGACCGTCAGATCCAGATCAACGAGAGTCGTTGATCTCATACGCTAATTCCTGTATCACAATTTGGGGAATGGAGTGACTGGTGGTTTGGGTCGCTGCATTTCGAACTCCCGGTTACCGAAATCCCGATACGGCTAGGGCCATCAGATCAGGGGGAGATTCGAAGCCGTTGATCTCATCGAAGGTAAGATTTCAGGGTTTGAAGGGTCGAAAGACATGACTCTCTTACATTGCTGAGTCGCGAAATGTGAAAGGAACCTCTTGGCTTGGCCTGTGGTCATAACCAACGATCACATGGAGGTGTAATATGGAAGAGCTAGCCTGCACTAGGCCCCTGTAGGAATTCGGGGATTCTATCCCTTGAGGAAGAGCGAAAAATTTATTTTTGTTGTAGTGGGTATGTGACAATAAGCATTGGTCTTGCATGCATCAATGAATCAATTAGAGCATGCTCTCTAAGAAAACCCACACTGACCGAACTCAATACAAAAATCAATGCCTGTAAAGAAAAGGGGAAGACTCCCAAGTAAATTGCCATATAATATTGGTTCATATTTTCCCCTGCATAATTCTTTAACTGTTCAGCGACTGATATTGCAAAATTCCGGGGAATGGAATGTTTTGGTAGTGGACATAATGGGGCCCGAAAACCTTTTCAGTCAAGAATGTGAAACGTCTGATAGTAACATGTTGTTCGGAAATCCACGATATACATCACATGATTTTTCTTATGTTACCTGCCAATGATTTCACAAAACCAATTTCCAGAGATATTATATACTATCACATCATGCTTTGAGATCCAATACTAGCTTTGAATATGCCTTGGTACATTTCCTATAGAGGCAACAGATTCCACAATAGCATCAAGAACTGGAAAAATAGATCGCCTTGAGGTGCTTAAGCTTATGGTTCCTTTTAGATGCTTGACATGATCCACTATAAGTCCAATTGATCAATAATTACAACGTGATTCCCTTACAACAAGAGGCTTGTTTGGATGCTTCCAATGTCCCAAAGTTTAAGACAATGCCAATTTCCACCTCCTAAATATGCACAATACCACCTTTTGAAACTTTGATCCAACTAGCAATCAAATGAGTGTTAACCTTGAACATTTGCAATGATGTTGTTATCCTACCATCATGTTGGTTCTCAAACATCTATTTTCTTTGACATTCACCGTTGTCGCCACTCTTCTTAACAGTTGGAACTTGACCACAAAACACAAGAATTTAAATTAACACCTAGAGCATTCATATCGAAATTTGGTGTCATCGAGTTTGGATAACACTAAGTTTTATATTTATGCAGTGGGATATATCCCACATTGATGGTGTAAGAAAATTTACTGTTGTTTTTATATACCAATGTCTTCACTTTTCCTTGACGTGTAGTGCACTTAGACACAACCCTTGTGGGCTCCTCCCTTGTGACCTGGCGCTTGGAAGTTGACTTGAGTCGAGCTTTGATGTGATGCAATGGCTAGTGTCTTGGTTATTGGGCCTTGGGGCCACCAAATGTTTTATCAAATAAAAGAAAAGTAAATCCTGAAATATGCCCGAGAGCAAAATTAGCTTAATAAACCTAGAAGGAAAACCTTCAGCCCAACCTTTACACTTTCCTTGGAATGAATAATTAAACAGTCTAAGGAAAACATCTTCATGTTTGACTCTAAGAAGCTCAGTGAAATCACGAAATTTTGATAAATGCTTCAAAGTCAAACTCAAATCCTCACCATTAAATTTTGGACCATTCTTTAAAAAATATCGATCCTTGGGTAAAGGATTTGGAAAACCATAAATCTATGAAAAGACCAAACAAGCATACCTTGAAACAATTGTAGCAGCGTCTGCGTTCTTCATCAAATCCAGTGGAGTCACTAGTACCTTCTTCAAGATTTAAAACCTTCATATAATGGAGTCGCCATTGATACTTTGACATCTAGATACAACAGATAATGGCGTCGATAGGTGGATGATTTACAACCTCCTTGTGTCTGACTGTTGTCCACCATCAACAATCATATCTGAAATTTTTCATTTCTCCCAGGGAAGATTTCACCTTCGGTCCCCAACAACGACGCCAAAAATGTTATCACTCAGTAATTTCCCTTAGCTACGGGAGGGAAACCATGGAGGTAACCACTAATCACTTTAGGTTGTATTCTGACCTATATAACTAGAGAGGGATCTCTCAAATATGTATAGACTGAAAATACTCAAGAATATTTAGTAATGAGCACACAAAGGTCAGATTCTGCAATAGGACAGGTTTTGTTTTTGTCTTAAAAGGGTTGGTAATACAAGAAATAGAAGGAAACCATTGGGAAATGGAGTCAAGGTCTGAGCTTAAATATATTGAGTCAATAGCTGGTTATGTACTCTTTGAAAAGAAAGGCAAAGTAGTTGATGTTTTTCAACAAATAAATAGTATTGAGATGGTAGCAGAAAAGAGAAAAGGACAGCCCATTACACTAAGAGAACCTAACAAAGGGTGAGTTTTTAATGTAACTTTGGAAGAAAAAATAGAAAGGAGATAGATCACCATGGACAGAGCACCAAATAAAGATGAATTATGAACATGAAATCCTTAACACATAAACAAGTATTCACTGCATGAATGAAGCATCAGATAAAGATGAATTCCAAACATATACTCTCAGTCAAATACTTGAAGAGAATAAACATTTATGGAAATGAGCATTACAAAGGAAAATACATACTTAGAACATCACTGCGCTGAATTTCTATGAAAGTACTTTACTTTTGTATTAACTCATAAAAATATTCAAGAAAAATTATACACAATCCAATAACTTTCTTTTCCATCTGAAGGTCGAACCCCCCTTACTTGCCTTGAAAATTTTACAATATATATGAAATTATGCCTCTAGCTTCTAGGAACAAAACGCTAAACTTTAGAAACTGAAACTTACTAATATTCTAAAAATAGAGAAAATCTGGAATGGATACAAAATGTCTTGATTTATTGGTCTAAAGCTAGAATCAAATCTCTTGCCATTTGCTGATTGTTGCTTGATTTATCAAGATTGTTTCCCATAACTGAGTCTATTCTGCCACTTGTGTCCCTTTGACTACTGAAAATCCTATATCAAATCTGTTGTTGATGATGGAGCTAATCTGAACTACCTAAAAATGTGGATCTAATTGCCATCTGTTGAAACACTTACAACACTTGGGCAACGCAAGCTCGCTTCACAAGTTCCTGTCTCTTACCTTTTCCAAAAATAAAAATATTTTGTTGTGTGAATGCATCGTCATTTCAATCGATCAACAAAATATTTTTATTTTTGGCAAAGGTAAGAGACAGGAACTTGTGATTTCCAACCACTTGGATAAGTCATTTCAATCGATCCTTATCCTTGAAGATGTGTTGCCAAAACAAAATTACACAAAGGTTTGTCATAAGTTTCGTTGTATGATGTAAAGAGCCAACATATTCGATAACATCAAGTGATAGTTGTCCACATATATATTGAACAAATATTGTTGCCTAAATGGTTTTATGATAAGCATTGGTCTTGCATCCATCAATGAATCGATTAGAGCACGCTCTCTAAGAAAACCCACACTGGCCGAACTTAATACAAAAATCAATGCCTGTAGAGAATAGGGGAAGACTCCCAAGTAAATTGCCATATAATATTGGTTCATATTTTCCCCTGCATAATTATTTAATTGTTCAGTGAATGAGATTGAAAAGTTCTGGGGCATGGAATCTTCTTGTAGTGGACGTAATGCAGACCAAAAACCTCTGCATTCAGGATCGTGACACTTCTGATAGTAACATATTTTTCGGAAATCCACGATATACATCACAAGATTTATCTTATGTTACATGCCAATGATTTCACAAAACCAATTTCCAAAGATATTATATACTATCACACCATGATCTGAGATCTAATACTAGCTTTGAATATGCCCTGGAACATTTCCTACAGAGGCAACAGATTCCACAAAAGCATCAAGAACTGGAAAAAGAGATCGCCCTGAGGTGCATGAGCTTATGGTTCCTTTTATATGCTTGACATGATCCACTGTAAGTCCAATTGATCAATAATTACAATGAGCTTCCCTTACAACAAGAGGCTTGTTTGGATGTTTCCACAACACCAATTTCCACCTCCCAAATACTCACAGTACTGTTAAATATATTGTACCCTCAACAGTATGATCGTACACTGCCAGCTGTACTGGACAGTTGCACTTTCTATTTTCGTCTTGTTTGAGCATATATAGCTCAACCATCTTACATTGTAAGAGACAGCTTAATCTCTTCTGTTCTGTTCTGTACTTCTTCATACATTTAAATATACTATTCTTTTCTCTCTGCATTTCTCTGTCCTTCACAATTTATCATGGTATCAGAGCTACAGCAGTAAGTCTCTTCACACAGTCGGGAGAGCAACTCGATCCTCACAACGTAGAGCCTCACGGATCTTGAGAGCACGCGTCACAGACTTTTCACAAGGTTTGGAAAGCTGTCTGCAATACTCTTTAAAGATCGCCGTGAGAAGTTAGCGGAGGAAGCAGAGAT
>SNQJ01S0027496.1:74435-91795 GCA_010110895.2 Picea sitchensis | reverse complement strand
TGACCCCTTTACTCCACATGTCAGTCTGGTCGGCAAGCTATCATCATCTTGCATCATCAATGAATCATGTCAGGATATATCCATATCATATCATTTAATCAGAAGCACTAAAATCACAGTGAAACAATCAAACCCCAATGGTACACTCCCCGACTCGATCCAGAGTCCAAGGGGTTCCATCGATGCCTTTGCATCCTCTAGGTCCATAATCCTACACACTCAGTAAAACCGAGTCAATAACACCTGTCTATGTCGAGGCCGAGAAAAACAACATGTCATCATCCCATAATGCCTCATAATCAAAATCAAAATGTTTAATAACATAATAATCCGAATCACTTGCGAGCAAGTGTCCTTAAAGAATAAGTTTGCTTTGTGCGCTAGAGCGGGATGTTACAGGTTACTGAGTGAACACTAGAGTTTTGGATCTTGAAAATGTCCCTATTTATTTCTAACCACAATTTCCAACAAACATATTTTAGAGACGCCATACAGGCTCTTTTGACAGAGGTTTGGACCTAAATGATCCATGATAAAAGATCCTTGTTTTCCTAAAAGAGGTTTTATGGAGGAGGGCCAGGGGACTCAATGGAAAACGTTTGTAGGTACATTCTACTAGACATTCTTGGTGAATTCACATTCCATAAATAAATGTAGGATATTTTCATCAACACAAGGAACAACATAATAGACCAAGGAAACCTCTTCTACAAAGGTTCTCCCTACAAAGAATTTTTGCATGATCCAGAGTCCAACAAATAATGTTTATCTTTGGAAGCCCATCATTACGCCAAATATTTAACCAGACATTATATTTCTCCTCTAAGTTAACCCATTGAAGAAGTGCAACATATCCACCTTTGACTTTGTACCTCATTTCTCCCCAACCTCTATTGTTCCTGGCCTACAAGTGAATTGGTGTCACCCCTTGAAGCTTTAAAAAAAAGGATCGAACAACTACTTAAGGTGGGGAGGAAATTCCCCTAAGGACCATCCCAACCACACACTATCTGAATTCCAACAACACATTTCAAACAAAAAATACTTGTTAGATTGCTAAAACCAAAATCTAAGAAGAGAGAGAGAATGATATTGGATTAGGGGAGGTTTTCCCAAGCAACTATCATGCCAAATATTAATATTTTTTCAATTCCCCAGAAAGTGAGGGACTTTTGGAAGTGTGTGAGAGAGCCTCTAAGAAGCCTCCAAATAGAGGTGTCATTTATAATCACGTGAGTTCTATCAAGACATCTTCTTTGTTCCCTATAGAAGTAATTTTTAAGAAGGGATTTTTTCCACTAGTCTCGATCTCATGATACCACCCTCCACATAATTTTAGAATCAAGGGATCAATTGATAATACCAAGATCCCAAACACCAATAACACCATGGTCTTTTGGAGATATTACCAAGAACTAATTAACTAAATGAAATCATTTCATATTAGTTTTTTCTTCCTACCAAAGAAATTTTTGAATTTCTTGGGATAGACCTTTTTTATACTTGTTGGAGCCAAGAGGGAGGATAATTAAAAAATAGGTAGCTCTGAGAGGACATACATGACTCGCACCAACCTTCTTACTGGATTTAATCAAAATCCACCTAGAACACACATTTTTGTTTAATTTTTTAGAATATAACTTTCCAAGTTTCAATAGGGAGCGAATCAAGATAGATATACATTCCCAGACATTTAAACAATTTCCAACTTGAAAAAAAGGAAATTGAAGGACATTGGCTATGGTCATGAGGGAATGTGCACATTAAAAAAACCTTATTGGATATAATATTCTTCAATATGTCAACATTATTCTTCAATGTGTGCACTCACATTCCATTACTCAAACAAAATATTCTTGTTGATAATGATCATAAGAAAATAAAAACCTTATTGGTCATAATATTATTCAATATGTCAATATTCTTCAAACCTTATTGGATATTATATGTCAACATTACACAAATAATAATATTATATAATTTCATCAAAAAGTTAATGTATATGCGAAGAAGGCGAACATTCTCATGAGTGTTAAGAATTCAGAGGTGTTTTTACCCATCCCAATGATTTCGATGTTGATTTGTAAAATGAGGTTGCATTTCCACATCCATCAACACAACTTATGTACCATGTGATGAGTGAACTCTCTAGGATGCTTAGCACTAACCAAAAGTTTTATATAAATAATAAATCTAATTATTATGAATATTTATATTTAATATCTTATTAATTATGTTTATTTAATCTTATTAAAATCAATAAATTATATTAGTTGTATTTCTATAAAAGAAAACTAGGTAGAGTTATTGGGTATGATCTTTATGATCCTTTGGTGAATGAACATTGTTAAAACAACTCATATAAATATTATTGGAGGAATCAAACATGGATTTCTTATTGAGATGCAACATTGTACCAAATATTAATGTAGGGAACATGCTTTTTAGGAAACACATTGTCTCCAAGATATCAAATTGTAATTTATGAAGACCTTTTTCATTATTGAAGAATTACAATTGATAAATCATTGGGAGATTTGCAATTGATAAATCATAGACCAATTATTGATCTGAGCTTCTTGATAGAACTTAAATTTTCTATAATTTAGGGTTTGACTACAACAAGATATGATATGGATGAATTGATTGCATAGGGTTGCATAGTGCATTAAAGAATGAAGAATAGTTAGAATTTGTAATAGAATTGTAGGCCTACATATCTTTCTTTACTATAGCAATATCCCCTGTTCTTCTTGAACTCAAGAATGTTAGGCAAGTTCAAATATTGGTAAGTGATCCGACAATTCTACATCATTTTGGCTCATGTAAATGCTTTGGAAATATAGATAGTGAGTCACACTTCATCGCTCAAAATAAGAGCATAGCAATTACAATCAATATTTTTCAAGTTTCTCAATCATAGAGTGTTACATTTTAATCATAGTGTGTTACATTTTGCTCAAATCAGTATTTTTTTTTATTTTCTAGCATCTTTGTTCTCTTTGTGATTAGCTTGTGATCTAAAAAGTTGCTACTAAGGAGTAAAATTACCCAAAGATAACATCTAGACAGGGCCTTACCAACCCTTAACATGACTGAATTTTTTTGGGTATCTCCATAAAACTATGACATCCTTACAAAAATAAACCTTCAAAATGAAATAATTTAATTTGGTCATATTAATATGAGAACAATAAGAGTTTTCCATATTTAACAAGGGTAAACCATTCCTAAGCCAAAACAATAACCCTTAATTCATAATATTCTTCTGTAAGGTGAATCTTAAAAATTCTTGATGACAACATTTATCCAACAAAAATAAAATTTTAAAATAAATTCCTACACACTTCAGCTTGCAAAGATTAAATTATTGATGTTTGGGCAATATCTGAAAGACATTCTACTAGATTGATAATTAATAATCTGATTATTAATTATTAAGAAATATTATTAATGTAATAATATATTTATAATATAAAGTATATTTATAATATATGTATAATATAATATAAAGTATAAATATATTTATTACCCAAGGAACTCATCTCTTCATGGATGTTCATGATAATAACATGTGTTGCTGTCAACTAGAGTGAATATGTGAGAGCAAAGGATGGGAGGCCCATTGAGATCAAAATCATAATTCAAATAATCTACTATATTGGAATGATGAAAAGATCTCATCATTCCAACTACATCACCAACTGCTATCTGCTCCTGTCTGAGAACCTGCTCATCTCCCTGGGGGTTAGACCCCTTGGGCGTGGATGCTACTGGAAGCGTCGCTCCTCTTCCCCTAGCACCTCATCGTCTTCCTTTGCAAAGCATCCTCTAACCATGGTTACCTACACACACAAGTCAACTTGATTAACAACAATATAATCAAATTATATCAACGAAATTCGTAGCAATCCCAAGTCGCGGGTTGAACCAGCTCTGATACCATATGTAACAAACCTCCCGTTGAGTTACGACAACAAGCCTCTCATAACAAGTGTAGTATTTTTTTTATTTTTTATTTTGTGTGCGTGTGGAGAAGGGTAATAAAGACATTATACTCTACGTCACAACACGATGACAAACGAGATGCAAGAAACTCACGCGACAACAACATAACGACCTAAGAAGCACATCAAGCACCTGGAGGCAATGTATGACAGTCAACCGACACAGAATAAGAATGACTACCTGCCCGTCCTACCCTGCAATGGTTAGGACCTCCAGGACACATAAGAAATGCTCAAGCCGAGGTCCCCATCGATTTTGACCATTTAAGGTCTTAGGGCTGGCAATTGTTCTGAGGAACCAGGAGGTGTCTACTTTCCCCCCTCCGACACAAGCAGACCAAGCACGCTGAAAGTTTACCAACTAAGTACAAATATTAATTATAATGAACAAAAATCCTCAACGGGAAGCGTAAGATAAAAACGACCTCATCAATTGTCCAACCATTAATCCAAGCTAAATGGTCAATATCTATGATCTAAATTGACGTTAATTATAGATCACTAAACCAGTCTAAGTTTATCATAGATTTACAATCTGATAGTAGGTCACAATTCAATTTGTTAATTACAACTTTATGATCGCATTGAAATCATTTATAAACTGCAATTAGGTCAATGTGTTAATTTTATTTAGCATTAAGAATCGATCTAAATTAAAGGTTTAACAATTTATATAAAATGGTACCAAGTCATAATATAATTTCTCGCGATTGATTAACATAATGTAACATGGTGGTATCATTAAAAGAAATGCTTGTTAAGTCGTGAAAACTAACTAAGACTTTTCTCAAGGTAGTTCCTAAGAGAATCATCAATAAGCAAGGGAGTCCTCGACATTATTTCCTTGGAATTCCTCTTGAATATGTAAGTAGTAAAAATGCTAACAAAAGTGAGAAGGTTTAATCAATTGCTTCTAGGAGAAGTTATTCTTAAGAGAAGGAAATGAGTGCTTAAATTGATTACAAGGTAAGTGGAAACATTCTAAAGTTTAACTTATTGTCCCAACCCTTTTTAACCAAATTTCTCCTTAGTAAATAAATCCCTTCCCTTAACAACTAAAAGTCACCATTAGAATTAATCTTTTTTAAGGAACTTACTATTTAGTCAACAGTCATTGTCATCTCTAATTTAATAAATAAAAATCATTCCTTTTTCATTTAATTTATTAGCCATCCCTATTGGTGAGTTATTGAAGAAGCAAGTTGATAAAAGTGGAGTCACAATTTAGCGAGGAAGTATCGCAAATACAGGTTTAATCGGTGGTAATATTATACTCCAGCATTATTCTGAACATTTAGCTGATTTGATTTAGACAGAAGGAATTTAACCAAACTTCTACAGTAGAATGGGTTAACCCCACTAGCATTAATTATGAACAAAGTTTAAATTACAGTGTCAACTAAATGGAAATTACTGATTCATAAAAAAAATTCTAATTAAATAAATGAAAGAAGACTCATCCAACTCAGAACCAAAGCGCAAATCGCTGTACATGGAAGGAATTTGTTTGAAGGGTAAATCGATACTGGTGAAGTTATGTCTGAAAAAAAATTGTATCGCTGCAAAAGGGGATAAAGCTCAATGTTGGTCAACTCTAACAACCACAACCACGCTCAAACGAATGCTACCAGTCTGCAAATCTATTCACAATCAGTCTTGACGACCAGACGCGGTCTACTTCAATCACGTTGATACTGTAATTCCACAGTCCCCATTATGCATAGACCGTTACAAGAATTTAAATCGGCGGGGTGGATGGTTGTATCTTCGTGTAAATACTGAAGTTGCAGGCACACAAGGGTAAATGTAATTACATTAAAAAAAATGCCTCCAGATAAATCACTACCCAATGGGCAAACAAATCGCTACCCAAGACTGCTATTTAAAAGGCAGTGTGTAAACATGGTGCGTAGTATTATCGTTGTGTGAACATGGTGCGTATAGTGTTATCGCTGTGTAAACATGGTGTGTACATTATTCAAATCTGGAACTAACAGCCATTTAAGTAAATAAATTTCCTGTAAACAATCAATCGTGATAGTAGTGATTGCAGAAAGGTGAATAGGAGTGGGATAGATCGCATGAGGGAAACTGCAACTCAAACAAGACTCATGAACATAACTCAATCATATACCAACACACCACCTCAAGGAAAACATGGACGTTAAGGCAGTCATAAAAATCCGTGTAACAAATGGAAAATCGGGGTCAACTGGAAAAAGAAAAAGGGGTTGTTGGTAAAAGAAATATATGGTGGTAACTGAAGAGAGGGTGAATACACTCAATGCGGTCCAACGCAGAGAGGGGAAAAGAACACACCACCTCCGAATTCGTGGTTGACAGCCGTATACAGTCACATTAATTTATTTATTTTAATTTTCGAGGGCAATCAGTTACACATTCAAAAAAGCCAAGCTAACGCAGAGGAATATTACTCAATCAACACATGGTTCAATGCAGATAGGGAACAGTAAGAAAAATAAAAAATATTTCAACCAGAGGCCAAGAAAAATTTGCTTGTGCATTGCTAGGATACCATTACATGTCGACTTAAAAATTCTTCCAAGAACAACATTATGTTAAAATTGATCCACCACATAAAGACGGGGTAAAACGAGACAATGAGGAATATAAAAAGCTGAGTTTAAGGAAAAACTTCTCCAGTAATCACAGTGCATGGTTAATTGAATGCATTGGGGCACAACGCGGACCTTCAGCTAAGGACAAACATCGAGGGTAGATGACTAATATGTGCGTCCTTCACTCATCATCCTCACACAGAAAAGCATGGCATTGAGATCCATAGGTCTTTTAACGCTAAGGTGACGATCGTAGATCAGGCTCCTGGCTGACTGCTCAAGCGAGGACTGAGGAGCAAAGGATGAAAGGCAAACATCCAATAAGAACACAGTCATTCACAGCCAGGTGGTCAATACATGCAGGACAATGAAGGCCATGGGAGTCAACAACCATTGAGCTCGGCTAAGGAAGGTTCCAGTCATCAAATTAAAAAGAACATCATTTTACTTTTCCATTTAATAAGTAGATCCAAGCATAAAACCTATAGCATATACTATACAAAATGAAAAGAGAGTATCGTTGCTTGTTCACCTGCTCTGAGTGATGACCGCACGCTCCGTACAACTCTCGCTCGTCAACGGCCGAGACTTCACCGGTACCTCCCAACCAATGCTAGGGGTACTCTTCTTCCCCCTTAGCCCCCCGAGCTGCAAAGGGGCCACACACACACTATCCAAAGATTTTGACTAGCTCCCAGCTCGCCTCGCAAGGTCGAGCTACCACTCCTCTCCGAGTTGGGTATCCCAACTCCCACAAGTAAATCAGTCAAGAATATATTTCTACAGTGTAACATTATGCAAACAAAAGATGATCTTTCATCCTTCTTCCTCCTTCATTATATAGAGTTTTGATCTTCCTTTCTT
This sequence comes from Picea sitchensis, assembly GCA_010110895.2. NCBI lineage: Eukaryota > Viridiplantae > Streptophyta > Pinopsida > Pinales > Pinaceae > Picea > Picea sitchensis. The sequence continues at coordinate 84,345 of SNQJ01S0027496.1, read as the reverse complement.
TCCTAAAATCTCATTTAATTAAAGTTTTAAAAATAAATTCCTAAAAATTCTCCTCCGTACAAGTGTCACTCATCCCCTACAATCCTCCATTATTTAATTTCTTTAATTAATTAATTATCTTATTTCCCTCACCCACCTAGAGTTACTCCTAGAATCACTCCTAGGTGTCCCCAAATTCCCTTACAGGTTTTAAAGGCTTTCCCCATTATGAAGTTGCTAATTCAGTTTAAAATTAGAAGGCTCTTAAATGGTAGATTTTTTTTTTAAGTTGACTTTCCGCTTTTTCCCCTAAGTTCCCCTTTTCCCCTTTTTATGTTACCTCTTTTCCCTAGTTTCCTAATTTTTTTTTTTATTTTCCCTCTTTCTACTTTTTAATTAAAACTCAAAAAGGCAGGTGTGGAATTTAACCCCTTTTTCCCTTTTATCATTTAATTAGTATTTTTTTTTTAATTATCAAAAAGATAAAATAATTAATTCCCCTTGTTACATTTATTACCACAGATTTTATTTTTATGAATAACTTAATTTCTCACTCCCTTCATGTTACAAGATTTAACGAAGGTCAAAGTTATTATTTAAGTTATTTTTATTTTGATTATTATCATTTATTTTTTTAGAAGACAAGGTCCTACCACTAGCATAATTTAGACTTAGGCCTTAATTTTCGTACTGGGTGAGATTTAATTAGGTAAATTGTTTTAAAATTACTTAACATGTTATTTGTCTTAGGGCCATCTAGGTTCATCCCTCTATCATCAACAACACGACGTGCCCTTCAGGTTGCGCTAGGTGCTCCAAGGGTGCCACTCGCCTTATTTGTTCCTTTGTGGGACGTGCCCTTCAGGACGCACTACGTGCTCCAAGGGTGCCACTTGCCTCTTGACTTATTTGGTAGACATCAATAACCCCTGGAGTCAACACTCAGCCATGTGAAATTATGGGATACTAAGGGGATATAAGGAATAAGGCCCCTTCTTTATTGTGTGCCCCTTAGAATCATCATGAGCGACTATCACAGTCTGCCCTCATGGCATCGCGGGTCCTCTCGAACTAGGTAATCGTTAACCTACATTTCGAGCCACTGCGGGAGTGCTAGTAGGTTGTGGCAAGGTTGTTCTCCACACCTCTCTCTCAACATCTCTGGTAGTTGTGCGTGACCCCTTTACTCCATATGTGAGTCTGGTTAACAAGCTATCATCAGCCTACATCATCAAAGAATCATGTCAGAACATATCCATATCATATCCTCTAATCAGAAGCACTAAAATCATAATGATACAATCAAACCCCAAATGGTACACTCCCCGACTCGATCAGGATTCCAAGGGGTTCTATTGATGCCTCAACATCCTCTAGGTCCATAATCCTACACACTTAGTAAAACCGAGTCAATAGCACCTGTCTATGTCAAGGCATAAAAATAGCATGTCATCATCCCATAACGCCGCATAATCAAAATCAAAAGTTTTAATAACATAATAATCTGGATCACTTGCGAGCAAGTGTCCTCAAAGAATATGTTCGATCAGTGTGCCAGAGTAGGATGTTACAATAATATAAGCAGTACTAACACTTAATTCATGAATTTCACAACACGGGTCGTGTGAACAGGCCGAAGGCATCCTCAATCCAAGAAGTTTCAAAAAAGAAAGAATAAACCCCAATATGATATGTCGTGGGCATTTTTCTAACAGAACTACCTGAAACCCCCTGAAGTCCTAAGTTTTAATTGAATAGGGTTGAAATGTGTAGCCATCAAGGAAACATTTTATCCATAAGGTCTAGAAGAGAGTCTCTTGGAAATTTAGAAATGGATCCATGCTTACAAACAGAAAAAAAAAAAGGGAAAATGCAACATAAATCATAATTACACAGAAGGAAACATTTCATCTTCATATTAAAACCCTGCGTGGCTTCACATCAGTGCAACACAAGGCCTTGAAACATATCAACATAAACATTATAGAGCTTGTAACGAAATGGAAAACCCTGAGAGTAAATTTTTTACAAGGAGGTGTGAATCCTTCAGTAATTGAGGAAACAAGGAGTCAGAATGTTGAATCCCTTTCAGGAGACATTGAGGACAAATACATAGAGCAATCTAATTCCAGTAGAAGAACCATACAGAAAAGTCATGAGGAATAGTCTTGAAGGGGAAGATTCAAATTACAGTCATAACAAGATCTTTAAAGGGGAAGATTCAAATTACAGTCATAACAAGATCTTTAAAGGGGAAGATTCAATTTACAAGTCAATACGAGGGTTCTTACACTGTGATGGAAAACCAAATTTCTCATTTAAATGACCAAGAAAACAAGGGGTATCGCAAAACATACCAAGGAGGCGAATAGCGTCGACTATTCCATCGGGTAACGTCCTCCATTTCGACAACCTTTCCTGTTGAAAAATGCTAATACATAGAGCCACTTCTGGAAGATTTCACATTGACAATAGAAACACTCGAAACCCTAAAAGAAGCTCTTCTACACTAATTAATTGTTGAAGGTACAAATGATGGTCTTGCCATGCGATGGAGAGGATGTGTCGTGACTAGGTTGAAGGAGCGGTGAGTTGAAACCATCGAAATTTGAAGTATACAAAATATCCATTAATTTTCAAGTACAGAGATTTAATTGTTCTGAAAAGTAAACCACTCCTTCCCCACCAAGAAATTGGTGAGATTAATGACAGTTCTGTCATGATACTACTAGTGGAATGCGTCCCCTCCATCCATTCATTGGAGTTAATTATCATTCATTTGAGATTTCACTTAAGACATCGTTTAGTTAAGAGTGAGTTATATGAGGGTCTTAATTGGGAATTAATACCCAAACTTTTGTGTATTTGGAAACTGACAGGACACTAACCATGACTACTCATAAAGAAATCTATTTTTAATGAGTCAAACCACACCAAATCATGCCAGGCATCTTAGGTTTAAACCTTGTATATTCTGACAAGGGATATGTCCCCGACCCCTTTACTTTGTATATAGTGTATGAAATTTATTTCAAAGTCAAATAAATAGTAATGCATGCGAATATAGGAACTCATGTCCCAAGGAGGGGGATGGGATATAAGACCTAAGTCTAGATACTGCCTATATACATATAAGTATGCTGGGAGTTGTTTGAGAGTGAAAGAGAGTGATAGAATTATGGAAAATTTTATCCACATAAGCTTTTATGTTCGAAGTAAACTAGACTGGTGTAATAATGTCATTGTGGATAGAAATGAATCTTACCTTCTCTTAAATTCAAAACTTAAAACGAAATTGAAATATATCATGGAAAAAAAAAATTATGGTGAATTTGAGGTTCATTACATATGGTATCAGAGAAAAAATTACAACACTGGGCCTGAACAGGGCCACATTAGTTGCTTAGTATATATTCTGATTTATGTAAAAATAATAGATCTTATGGTTACAAACAAAAATCCCTTTCTATTTTGTGTAAATTATGCCAGCTCAGGAGGGTGCAGAAATCAGGATGGAAGACAATCCGTAGCAAGGACCTCCTGGAGATCCGAGACAAAACAGTGATGGAAGCTCACCCACAGAGGTGTTGGAAACAATGAGGAATCTTATTTTTGAACTGCATGTTTTCAAGGCCGACAATGAAAAATTGAAGAAAGCACAACAAGAACAACAAGAGATAAATGAAGTCCTGTTGCGTAGTATAGTAACCAAGAAAATCCCAAAAGATGATAACCATGACGAAGAGGTCAGCAAAAGGGCCTCCAAGAATTATGGTCTGGAAACAGAAAAAGGAGACAACTCGTCTGAAGGGACACCTTCAGCTAAAGACAAAACTAAACTAGACAGAAAAAGAAAACAAGTAGACCACCTTGAAGGAGAATTTAAAAAGATTAAACCAGCTACCTTTGATGGAGAATCCAGGACAGGATAAGAAGCTAAGGCATGGTTGTTGGACATCAAAAAATACTTTTAGATCTACAACTATTTCAGCAACATGAAGGTCAAAATGGACATCTACAATCTGAAGGGGAAGGCCAACATTTGGTCGCAGGACCTGAAATTGGCCAAGGGCCTAAAGGAGAAATAGTTGGAATGGTCCAACTTTAAGAAGTATTTCAAGAAACAATACCTTTCTGAAAGCTATTATGAAAGGAAGATGAAAGAATTTTATGAGTTATGACTCAAACAGATGACGATGGAGGACCTTATAAATAAATTTATGGAACTACTCAGATTTGTACCGTACATCTGGTAGGATAAGGTAAAAATATAGCGATTCTTAAGTTGTTTACCACAGTCCTACAGGGACAAAATTGAGTTTGACAACCCCAAATCCTTGAGTGAGGTATTCAGGAAAGAACGAATGTGCTATGACCAGTATAAACAGTGGGTAGAGTTTCCCAAGGCCTGGAAAGATAAGAAGTAAGATCGAATGAACCAGCAGAAGAAGGGATACCAGCCATCTCCTTATCAGAATGCAATAAAAAGTTTCCTAAGAATATATTTTCACTCCACTCATCCGAATGCGCAAGGTAGTGGTAAACCGGTAAACCTGGGAACGAAGAAGTTTGGGGATAGCTCTCGCGAGCCATTAAAGTGTTGGGAATGTGGAGAGTCTCATCTAATGAGGAATTCTCCATGTTTAATTTTATAAAATAGAACTGTTGTTCATAATTTTTATGAAGCCTCGACAGTGGGAGACATGGGAAGAAGCCTACATCGAATAAATGTAGCCATAGATGGACGACAAGCTGACCACTAGTCCTCGGTGGTATAAATCGAAGGTAAAATCAATGAGACTCAAATTTTTATTTTAATTGACCCTGGAGCTACGTTAAGTTATATTACTCCTGATGTAGTAGAGTCGAATAAACTTAAGAAACTAAAGCATGCAAAATCATGGCTTGTACAACTAGCAACAGGTACTAAAAGGAAAGTAGTTGACTTTATTTCTGATTTTGAGTTCAACTTAGATGGTCAAAAGATAAGGACCAATATGAACATCCTACCACTAGGATCTTATGATATGATTATTGGGATGTATTGGTGGGAACAACACAAAGCAGTACTAGACTGTTATACAAATATACTTAGCTATAAAGATGATTTTGACACTGTTATTATAGCCCAGGGCATACCAAAACATGTATCAGTCAGACAAGTTTCAGCGATGCAACTTAAGAAATGTATTAGAAAGGGATTTCAAGTTTATGTGATCCAAGTGACGAATCTATTAGAAAAAGAAGATAAGCCAAAGTTAGAATACTTTACTGTCCTATGTGAATTCAGAGACATGTTTGTGGATGAGATACTAGAATTACCTCCTAGAAGGGAAATAGACTTCTCCATAGACCTACTACCCGGTTCAACCCCTATCTCAAAAACACCCTACCGAATGAGTCTACTACAACTGACAGAATTAAAAATACAATTACAGGAATTGTTGGACAAAGAGTATATCAGACAAAGTGTCTCACCATGGGGGGCACCAGTCCTCTTTGTGAAAAAGAAAGACGATACTCTAAGACTATGTATCGATTATAGACAACTGAACAAACTGACTATTAAGAACAAATACCCCTTACCAAGGATAAATGATCTATTCGATCAAGTAGGTGGGGCCAAGATCTTTTCAAAGTTGGATTTATGATCTGGTTATCATCAAGTTAGGAAAAAAGATGAGGACATAAGAAAAACAACATTTCAGACAAGATATGGACATTACAAGTTTGTAGTCATACCTTTCAGACTCACTAACGCACCAACCACATTTATGTGCTTGATGAACAGTATTTTCAGTCAATACTTAGACAAATTCGTGGTAGTATTTATCGACGATATTCTGGTCTATTCAAAAACGGAGGAGGAACATGATGAACATTTAAGTATAGTTCTACAAATGTTGAGGAAACACAAATTGTACGCCAAATTTGACAAATGTGACTTCTATCAAAAATAAATACAATATCTAGGACATGTAATTTCAGCAGAAGGCATTTTCGTAGACCTGGAGAAGACAAAAGCCATTATGGAACGACCGATACCTAAGGATGTAGCAGATATCTGGTCATTCATGGGGATCACTGGATATTACCATAGGTTTATAGAAGGGTTTTCCAAGATATCCTACCCTATCACATCATTACAAAAGAAAGGGACCAAGTTTAACTGGTCAGAGAAGTGTCAAGACAGTTTTAACAAACTGAAGGAATTATTGATAACTGCACCCATATTGAGGGTAGCAGACCCAAATAAAGACTACACCGTATGTGTTGATGCAAGTAAAGAAGGACTAGGGGGTGTCCTAACTCGGGAATGACATGTTATTTGTTATGAGCCCCATAAATTAAAAGAACACGAGCAAAATTATGTCACTCATGACTTAGAATTGGCAGCAGTAATACACGCCTTAAAAATGTGGCGACACTATATAATGGCAAAAAAATTCCTACTATTGACGGATAATAGTGGGGTGAAATATCTGTTTAACCAACCAGATATTAATGCAAGACAAGCAAGGTGGCTAGCCTTCTTGAGCGAATTCGACTTCGAGGTCAAACATATCAAGGGGAAGGAAAATAAAGTAGCAAATGCTTTAAGTAGAAGAGTCCATGGGTTATTTGAGATAAATATCAGCAGGGCAGAAAGTGATCTGGAACAAAGAATAAGGACGCCAGGTAATAACGATGGAAATTACACAAAGATGATGGCAGAATTTCAAAACAGTATCGCAAACTCAGATAAACCAGATCTAGGTATCGACAAGAAGGGACTACTACGATTTAAAAACATACTTTACATACCAGATTCAATAGAGATAAAATTAACTGTTTTAGACGAAGTGCATAAGAAACCGTATTTTGGCCATCCAGGTTACCAGAAAACAATAACACCACTTAGAAAACTATTTTCCTGGCCTAATATGAAGGGAAAAACCACAGAGTACTTGGCTAGGTGCCAAGATTGTCAGCAGGTTAAGGCCGAGCACCAACACCCAGCCGACCTATTACAGCCATTACCAGTACCAAAATGGAAATGGGAGACTATATCACTGGACTTTATAACAGGTTTGCCTAAAACTCAGAAACAGAATGATTCTATCATGGTTGTAATCGATAAACTTAGTAAGTCTGCACACTTTATTCCTGTAAAGTCTACTTTTAAAGCTATAAACATTGCTGAAATATTCATGAAACAAATTTTTAGACTGCATGGTATTCCTAAAATGGTGGTTTCAGATAGAGACGTAAAATTTACATCCTCTTTTTGGAAGGAATTGTTTGCAGGGATAAACACTAACTTGAATTTCTATACAAGCTATCATCCACAAATAGATGGGCAGACCGAAAGGAAAAACTAGATCATAGAGGATATGCTTTGCAGGTACGTAAGAAAAAAACCGAGCAAGTGGGAAGACTACCTGCACTTGGTAGAATTTCCATATAACAATGGGTACCAAACTTCAGCTAAGTTGAGCCCTTTCGAAATATTGTATGGCAGAAAGTGTACGACTCCAATTAGCTAGGATAACCTGGCTGATAGACTCATGGTTGGACCAGATATGCTCCAAGAAATGGAGAACATGGTAATAAAGGTACAAAATAACTTGAAAGAAGCACAGGACAGAAAAAAGATCTATGCATATTAGAAAAGAAGAGACTTGGAATTTCAAGTAGGAGACCATGTTTATTTGAAGGTCAAACCCAAAAGAGCTCATTTAAGTTAGTAAATTGTGCCAAGATGGCACCCAGGTTTTGAGGGCCCTTCGAGATACTAGCTCGAATTGGACCCATAGCATATCAACTTGCACTTCCATCTAATCTAAGAATTCATAATGTATTTCACGTTTCTTTATTGAAAAAGTATATCGATGACCCTACTCATTTGATTGGTTGTAACTTGGTGCAGGTGGAACCCAAAGGCGAGTTCCAGGTGGAACCCCTACGTATTCTGGACCGGAGATAAATATCACCTCGGAAGAGAGTCGTTGCTCAGGTAAAGGTACAATGGAAGCACCTTAGTCCTAAGGAGGCCACTTGGGAGTTGGACGAAGATTTGTAGAAATCTCGTCCAATCCTGTTCCAAGAAAGGAACAAACACTGAGGATAGTGTTTTACTGAAGGGGGAAAGGATGTGACATCCTCGGAAAAAAAATAAAAATAAAGTATTTTGAAATTTAAATTTGCTGGAAATTTATTCCATTTTTAGTAAATTCGAAATTGGAAAATTTTTGCCATTTATGGAAATTCTGAATTTTGAATTTGATAATTGTAATTAATTATTATGACTATTGGGAAGAGACCTGATTTGACTATTTGACTATGACACTTGTATGAAAACAGAATATCTTATATTGATTGCAAGAGGAAAAATGGAATTGCCATCTTAAATTTAGCTGACCATGACTCCATGAGTGGGGAACATGTTGGAACTACCCCTACGCTGATTATTACAAGTGGAAAATCAGTGATTTGGCCATTGGCAACCCCTAAAAATCAGGAATTTAGGAAGCTGCGAAAATTCCCAAGGGAGGGAAAAAGACCGGGGCAAAATTGATAAATAACATATGTGAGGAGGCAGGACGCTATGAAGTATGTTGGGAAGAGAGACTATTGATTTTTATTTGTTGTTATGAACACTACTGACTAAGTGTGAGGCAAGAGGAAAAATGTTAGAATTGCAGACATTGCTGAGGAGGAGTCTTCTAAGTTCGCCCTCATGGATTCATGGTCAGGCTAGGGGGTGAATCGGGAAAGTATTTTTGGTTGCCTATTCTATGGTTGGGAGGAACGTGGATGTTCCCTTTTCCTTCCCGCAAACTGGTTCAGATATGTTGATCTACTCCTTCTCTGTTTTAAATAATCATTTATACTGATGAAATGTATATGTTAATTCTGTATCGGAGTACTTCTATGGGAGAAATCTGTTGTACCTTAGTCCATTTCTGTAATATGAAAAACTATAGGAACATAGTAGGAATTATCTGTTATAGGAACAATGTTAATACTATAATGAATGGACTGATAAAAACGATGGAGGATATTCATCCATGATAGAGGTAGAATAGAAATAACATATTATATTAGAAGTCATTGTGTATAGGGCATGATAAGAACAGAAAGTATTGTATATGAAAGTATTAAACTAATCAAGCAGATTTTAGTACGAATTTTCTAAGAGTTTTGATTGCCATGAGATCATACACCTTTAAGTATTCGAAATTATGTAGTTAGACTATTGTTTAATGGGATAAACCGTAGAGAACAWAAAGGGATCCTCCGAGTTAACTATGSTTTTATGTGTAAACTAATGGTGTGTATGAATGAAACCCAAGTTARGTAGATATACCTGCGTGTTTATATTTTTGTAGGTAAAGATGCAGGAGCGTAGCAATTAACTGATTTTCCAGTTTATGTACGTTTAAACCAAAATCAAGATGAAACTATACATGTGACAGTAAATCATTATATATATATAGAGAGAGAGCTATAGGTATATATGTAATTAGGTGGAAATAAGTACACATGTTAATGGAAAGTTAAAACGAATTCCCTACAGTAGGAATGATAATATACACCTATATACGCACACATAGCAGATAGTTAATATACCAACTGTTCTAGCAGTCATGTAGATCCAACCTTGCAATTAAAAGCATAATTAAATAACCTCTTTAGGAATCTCTTAGAATTAATTAACATAGATGTACCTATAAATTAGATGTGCAGAATAAATTACTTTGACAATCTCAAACTCTTTTTTTTGAATTTCCTCTGTATAGGTTCGCTTAGTTGATGATAATGATCTAAGAAATGTTGATGAATAAACAGGAATGAAATGACTAAATATTTATATATTTATGTAATAAGCTATACAAAGTAATACCATTACTAAAGTATCAATGCATGACAACGATACACATTCAATAGG
>SNQJ01S0027496.1:42343-70846 GCA_010110895.2 Picea sitchensis | reverse complement strand
TGATTGGTAGACATCTATAACCCCTGGAGTCAACACTCCGCCAGGTGAACTTGTGGGAGACTAAGGGATCTAAGGAAAGAGGCCCCCGCCTTATTGCACGCCTCTTAGAATCATCGTGAGCGACTGTCGCAGTTTGCCCTCACGGCATTGTGGATCCTCTCGAACTAGGTAATCATTAACCTACAGTTTTAGCCACGGCGGGAGTGCTAGTAGGATGTGGCAGGGCTGTTGTCCACACCTCTCCCTCAACCTCTCTGGACATCATGTGTGGCCCCTTTAATCCATATGTGAGTCTGTTCAACAAGCTATCGTCAGCCTGCATCATCAACAATCGTGTCAGAACATGTCAACATCATATCATCAAATCAATGAAATATCACAGTAAATAAATCAACCCAAATAGCACACTCCCTGACTCAATCCGGAGTTCAAGGGGTTCCACCGATGCCTCTGCATCCTCAAGGTCCAAAACCCTGCACACTCAATAAAACTGAGTCAATAGCACCTATCTACGTCAAAGTAGTAAAACATCATGTCATCTATCATAACGCATCATAATCAAGGATAAATGTTTTAACATCATAAAATTCCATATCACTTGCAAGCAAGTGTCCTCAAAGAATAAGTTTTCTCAGTGCGCCAGAGTGTGATGTTACATGGGCTATAAGACCTAAGTCTAGATACTGCCTATATATATAAGTATGTCGGGAGTCGTTTGAGAGTGAAGGAGAGTGATTGAATTATGGAAAATTGTATCCACATAAGATTTTATGTTCGAAGTAAACTAGACTGGTGTAATAATGTCATTGTGGACAGAAATGAATCTTACCTTCTTTTAAATTCTAAACTTAAAATGAAATTGAAATATATCATGGAAAAAAATATTATGGTGAATTTGAGGTTCATTACAGCACTCAAATACCTTAGTTGTTCCAAGTGAAATAGTTCTAATTGATTATGTTGGTGGATGGATATTAGCTCGAAAATTTGGGAGAGGAAACACAGATCCAACAACAACAAGTAAAGCTTGCAAATTATCAACAAAATTGGCAAGAAAATTGTTGTCACCCACAAATTCAGATGGCCCTATATTTTGAATGTCTTCGAGAACTCTACCATGAAGGTGTTCCAGCCTTCCTTCATGCTGCAATGTAGGAGTTCCATTTGTAAAAGATTGAGGGTTGTCATTTGAATCAAGGTTTTGAACATGATCATCTTTTGGAATATGAGAAGTTTCTGCTACGAAGACAACATTGTTATGAGATTGTGGAACATAAGAAATATCCATAGTATCAAAATATTGTGGAAAAGAAACATCAACATGTATTGTTGTTCCCATGATAGCAACTAAACTTTGATACTTACGACTATGGAGAAAATCATTTTGAATATTATTTCGATTGGTTCTTGTACGATACAAAGCTCTTCTACATTCATTTATTTCATCTTTGTTTTTTTGATACTGTAAAGGACAGATTTCATTTCTCCTCTCAGATGTTGTCGGAGAACGAGTTTGTTTCGTAATACGTTTACTTGTGCCTTCAGTAGACATTTCTACAAAAGGAAAAAATGCATCATAATTAACTTGGCATATATTGTGCCTTCAATAAACATTTATATCTTTAGTAAACAATTTTTACTAAACATATATTGTGCCTCCAGTAAACAATCTTTATATGAATCCATATGACAATGATATGAAACTTAAAATTATCACAATTGAATATGAATATTGAATATCAATTCATAAGACAAATACAACATGTTTGATAATATTATGAATTCTTTATTAAAAGGAAAAGTAGACTAAGCCAAGAAATCTATTCCCAATGGTGGAATTTCATCAATAGAATCCATGTTTGGAAGTAGTGGGAAAACATTTCCATTTTCAATAAAATCATTGAACTGGTCTTGAAATGGAAATCTCAACTCAAAGTTTTGTAACATGGATACATTTTTCATATTTGTTGGGACACAAGAGCCTGTCATCAAATCATAGAGCATGAGTGGAACTTCATTGTTCTCTCACATGAGCACTATCTCGTCCACTATTCGAAATGGAAGATATCCAGGACATTTTATATTTATGTTTATTGAAAGGTGTTGCAACAAATTCCATTTGAATCCCCAGTCGTCCTCAAAACACTCCAAACTTCGTTCAATAGATGGTTCACCAAATATAAAATTATCCACTTCTTCAATAGACCAAACAGAGGTGGAACCATCATTGATGAGGCATATAAGTTGGTTATTGTATAATTCCAATGACATACATCACATGTCTAGGATTGGAACAAAAGAAAAACCCCACAAATTATTTAAAACATCCATCCAATATATTGTGTACCCATAGTAAGGGTAGTCTTCATAATCTTTGTCCAAATACAGCCAATAAATTTTACTTTTATAGACCACTGCCTCTTTTGGAGGTGTAGTGCTACCATAAGGAATGTTTGTASTCCTCCACACCATGTCAAGGCTACTGCAAATGAAATACTTTGATTGCATGTTGTTYGAAATATGTTTCAAAACAACCCATTCATATTTTCTAGCACTGACATTTTCCAAGAGTGTAAAGAAACCCGAGTCTCCAACCCATATAGAACCTATGTTCTTGAATGACTTCATAAATGGATTCATCGCAAAATAATTTTTTGTAAGGGAGCATCTTGTTGCTAAATACAACAAAATCATGGATCGAATAGTGCATTCAATTGTATAGCTGGAATCTATAAATGACACATGAAAATGAAAAACACGACCAATTTGATGAAGGTATCCTCCAACGAAGTAACCTTCCTCACCATACAGAAAAGGAATTAGAAAACCATATTCATTGCAGGAAATTCAATGACAATGCACGAGGAATGAAGGGGTTTGTAGAATAACATACCTGTGTTTACAAATGGTTCTAAATCTTGTCAACACTGAAAAAGGGAGCCAATAAAATATCATCTCCAAAATTTGGAATGGCAAACAACTCCATATGGTTGGATCCATAAAGATGTCAAGAAGTTTCCTAGCACTGAAAAAATAGGATTAAAGTGATTATAACTTTTATAGAATGAAATAAAAAACATAAAGCTTGTAAAATAAATCAACCACTTCTAGGGATGAAAGATTTTATTTGAATATAAATTCTAGGCATCAAGTGAATATAAATCAACCACTTGTGAATATAACTTCTAGGTATCAAGTGAATATAAATTTAATAAATCAAATAACCATTCTTTATAAATGCAATGAAGATGAGGGCTTAACACCCAAAAGATAGAATCCAAAATGAGAGGTAAAAAGTTATTTATAGGCGCTGTTATATTGAGCATAGTAGTTTGGTGATATGATTAATGTAAGTTAATAGTTATTTTCTTAATAGTATATCTTTTAAAGTTTAATATAATTTTTCAATTTTCTTCACATATCTTAAGAAAAGATTTAAGGGATGCCTTAAAATACAAATTTCTTTTTCTCAGTTGATAAATATATATGATCTATTCCACACTTAAAGATAGAGCAACAGTGATATGAATAATGTAAGTTAATATCCATTTTCTTAATAGATTGCCTTTTAAAGTTTAATATACTTGAATTACTTTAAAATATATATTACTTTTGCTATGTTGATAAGAATATATGATCTTATTTTGTCCTAAAGATTTTAGTCTTATTATATGACAAAATAGTGAATATGGAACATTGTTTTGTTAGCTTCAATTCAAACATTGTATTATGGTTATATGACATAATTGTAGATTACTTCAGTAAATTAGAATTCAACTACGTTGATGTTTAACTACCTTATTTTTATATAAACACTATTAAAATAAAAATAGGTATCTGTAAGGAAAGTTAATTAAAGTTACTTGTATGAATAGATATCAATAATAATAAAGTTACATGTATGAATAGCTTAAAAAGTTGCTGACATGTTGGTTAAGAGTTTATGTTTTAATATGGCATGGATGCATGTTTATGTTTATTCCATTTGATGCAACTTAATCATGCAAGTCATATCTGGATTTTAATTTAAATAAACTAATGTAAACGAGGGTGAAATGTAGCGCTTATTCAGACTTTGCGTTAGTGTATAAAATGTAATGCTTATTGAGACTTGGCAATAAATCTCTTATAAGAGGGTTTCCCTCGATTCCAATTAAATGCAGAAGCAAGTGTAAAAAAAAACAAATCTTAGTCATGATAATGGAAAACCCTAACTTGGCAGACAGGAAAGTAGCGTTAAATTTTCATCTTCAACCGTGTAGAAACAATAAATATCAATATTATTGCATATTTACAAACCCTAATATTATTTACATTGTAAGAAATGTTTAATATTACATGCCCTTGAGTGTTCTTTTATAAAAGTGGTCAACTATTGAATTGAGCTTCATGGCTTTAAATTTTCAATGGCACCTGAGTTTATATTTCTGAAACCAGAGTTTATTGTGGCTGGGTGCTAAAATGTAACGCTTAAATATAAACTCTTTTATTAGATTTACATATTCTAGGTATTACATTAATGGTTGTTTAGATTGTGGCTGGGTTTTAAATATAACATTGTACCTGAGGTTATATTTAATGTGGGTTGACATTTTCTTTGTGGGTGTTAAATATAACATTGTATTACATTAATGTAATCCGTTTAGATTTATTGTGGTTGGGTTTTAAATATAAACATCGCATGCTGCAAAGACAAATGGGTTTCAACAATTGGAACTTCAGCTTATAAGAGGGTTTCCCTCGATTCCAACTATGCAAGTGTAAAACAAACTATGCATGAATAGATCTTAGTCATGATAATGGAAAACCCTAACTTGGCAGGATAGGAAAGGAGCGTCACATTTTCATCTTCAACTATGTATAAATAGTAATACCATTATTACTGCATATATTACAAACATAATATATTACTGCATATATACAAAATCATGGCTTTGAATTTTAAATGGCACCCGAGTTTATATTTTTTAAATCCGAGTTTAATGTGGCTGGGGGCTAAAATGTAACGCTTAAATATAAATTCTTGTATTAGATTTAAATATTTTGGGTATTACATTAATGGTCGTTTAGATTGTGGTTGGGTTTTAAATATAACATTGTACCCAAAGTTATATTTAATGTGGGTTGACATTTTCTTTGTGGGTGTTAAATATAACATTGTACCACATTAATGTAAGTCGTTTAGATTTATTGTGGTTGGGTTTTAAATATAAACTACGGTACCCTTCTAATGGCACACTTAAATATAAACTCTTGTATTAGATTTAAATATTTAGGATATTACATTAATGGTCGTTTAGATTATGGTTGGGTTTTAAATTATTCTCAAAACCTTTTGGCGTTCAATAAACCTTTCGGTCTTATTGCGGCTGGGTTTTAATAAATTTTACCACCTTCAAATATATATGAATATTTTCAACAACAAATAAGGAGAATTTCAAAATTATTCATTGGCCTGCTCTTTGACTCTTGACATAAGCGTTCAGCGATGGTATCTGTTTCTTGGCACCGTGTCCCTGCAATCTATGGTCACTACAGTAATTTAAAGGACCCATTTACCCATCACTGTTGTATATTTTAAATTACTAATTACAATTACTAATTAAAAGGAGCACCATTTCTAACCTGGAAAAAGATAGGAGTTTGCGTCAAAAAGCAGTTGAACAATATCGTTTAATGAAAGGCAATTTTGTGGTTTCTAGCAATCTATGGTCACTACAGTAATTTAAAGGACCCATTTACCCATCATTGTTGTATATTTTAAATTATTAATTACAATTAGTAATTAGTAATTAACAGGAGCACCGTTTCTAACCTAGAAAAAGAGACCAGTTTGTGTCAAAAAGTGGTTGAACAATATTGTTTAATGAAAAGCAATTTTGTGGTTTCTAGCTATTAAAGGATTATATGTATAAAGCATTGTACTATTGATTTTTTTGGCTCCTATGTTTATTAAAACTCTATAATATTGAAACGCAATTGTCTAATTCCAAAATGATATAGTGTGCATGTCAATTTAATTAAATCAATATAATTTAATATTTAAATAATCTTGAAAAGCTTTTGATAGATTTCATTGGAAAGCCAAAAGGCACTTCTCGTTTCTATGGGATTCAATTTGTTGAAAGAGCATTAGATCAATTACTCAACCATCACAGTCGTAGAAAAACAAGCGGCACAAAATCACATGTATAGGTTGCACAGAAGCATTGGAAGCCTTTAAAAAATTCTTGTGGACGTGACCAGAGGCAATTTTTCTTCATAGAAGCCATAGATCATTTTTCATTGGCATTGGGCCTTTTTTCAACCTGGCCAAGAGTGTTGGTGAACAAATCTTGGTGCACCCATTCTCTAATTACATAGAGCTTTCATGTGAATACCCCATTTGGTGGTCTCACCAGTGATCACTCAATTTGTATTAGGTTTAGTAAATTAAATATTATAATAGATTTTATTTAAAAACCGTAATTAAAATTTATGTTGAAATTAGATTTAGTAAATTAAATATACCTTTCGGCGTTCATCAGCCACCATATATGCCGATGGTAGATGGTTTGAAGAGAACACCAAAATATTGATAGAAGAAATCGATAGGATAACTGTATTGGGGGAGAATACTATTCTGCTACGCGGTATTTGGGATTTTGGCCATGTATGCGATTCCGGCAATGACCATGTATGTCGATGGTAGATGGCTTGAAGAGAACGCAGAAATATTGACAGAAGAAATCGATAGGATAACTGTATTGGGGGAGAATACTATTCTGCTATGCGGTATTTGGGATTTCGGCCATGTATGTAATTCCAGCGACGACCAATTAGATGGGAATCCCTTCAGTCTACAAATTGTATGGATTTCAAAATTCAATTGGCGTGAGATGATACAATGCCTAGAGAATAATGCGTATATTTTTTATTTCAAACATGAAGTTATTAATCTAAACAAGGATCTGATAGACGACTTAAATGTTGTAATTACTGCATCATGAGCGATGCGATATTTGTCAACAGTGGTAATTATCGCGATCATGAGCGAGCGCGACATTTGTCAATGGATCGCTTCCCATGACGGATGAGATTCACAGGTTCAATTTATTTGGTCAATGTTGATCGCTTCGTGTGCAAGTTCCAATTTTAAACCACTGCGTCTAATTTTCAACCATATTGTGCAGTATACCTTTTATGAGTACATACCTGTTACAGAAAAGGCCGTTGAGTTTGATAATCAAATGCTCCTCTTCAAGACTGATGTTTCCACCTTTGAGATCAGGGCCGAGATACTTAAGAGACCTGCACAATATATACATTAGGAAAAAATTAGCATGCAAGAGGTTGTCTGCAATTCGTGCATGTGGATTTCTATAAATTTTAAAAACTTTAATTCTTACATACCAATTGCTTTGGCCAAAAAGTTTGAGCACCCATCCCAAGTGTAAAGAATAATACTTATTTTGCCTGCATGCGACTGAGTCTAAATTTAAAAAACTTCAATCGGCAAACATTCACAGAATAGGTGGCTCAGAGAATGTGTATGGGTGGCTCAGAGAATGCATGGTAGTTCAAGGCATGTAGGTCGTAGCATGAGAGGAAATTGTAATTCGTGCATGCCCCATGTAAACAATAACACTTATTTTTCCTGCATGCCGCTGTGTCTAAATTTAATAAAAAACTTAAATTCGCAAACACTCACAAAATGCGTGGCAGTTTAGGTCGTGGAATGTTCATAATGTAGGAGGTAATGCGTGGAGGTCGTGGGATCAGAAACGAATGGTGCTCTAACATAAAACATGTGGAGTCATAAACGTGGCATGCATACATATTAATCATTCTTAATCATTTGAACGTGTCAATTATATTCTTAATCATTTGAACGTGTCAATTATATATGCTTATAGTAATTTTTTAAGTATTCTTAGGTAAATGTAAAAAAGTAAACATGTTAATGGATGCCTTCATAAATGCAAGGAAGTTATGAGCAATAAATTTGGCTCATTGATTTTGGAGGATGACTAAGAATATGCCAGCATCTTGAATGTGTATCCATCAGATTAGGGTTTGAGGTTATATAAGGTTAAAATATCATTAATTGTGCCCATTGCCAATAGGTGTATGCCTATCGACGTAATAATGATAACATGTAAACAATAGCGAGAGTAAATCCTTGTCTAGGATTTCAAAACAATATCATCTCAATGGTTATTACAATAAGTTTGACCCACTGTATGTATACTTATAATAAGTTCTCGGCTTGATTTGAAGTTCCATATTTTTTACTCATTTTATAAATTTCATTGTTATTTAATTCACCATATTAAGAAAAAAATCTAACTCCAAAGAGTTTATATCTCGGCGGTTAGAGTACATGAGTTGTTACAGCGTGTAATGAAGTCGTATCATTCTTCGAACTAGGTAGAAGAGGCATCTTATTGGTCTTTATAAACAGGGTTTGTTTTATTATATATCCTTTGAGTTTTTATCATGTGGTTGTCATACATCTTCACTATATTTATGTGCTATCCCTTTTGATTGTGTTTAGAAAATTTTGGTATCCTCTTACTGTTTTATATCTGGTTAATATTTCTTTTTCTTTTATGTATACAAATACAAACCCTAAATCTTTTATTACTAAAAGAAGATTATTTATATATTTCTTAGGATATTTTTTTAGTTTGTTTTATGACGTAGCTTCTTTGTAACATTTATGCTGCACTTTTTCAAATTAATTTTTCAGATGGCTCTCGAGTTAAGAACCCTATACCACCATTTATTAAGATACATTTTATTCGAAGAACATCGATATTGTTTACTCACTATAATATATGTATATCAATATCTTTTTATTTGAAATATACTCCCATGTCCTTTTTAACAAGTTATTCTCTGAAACGAAATCAATGTCCTTTTTAACAAGTTATTCTCTGAGACGAAATCAGCATAGAGAAGAATGTCAATCAAGAAAGAACTACTATGATACTAATGTAAAAGAAATATATTATTTATTTTATTTCTGCATTATCTTTAAGTTTATTCAATTATTTATTTATCCTTTTAATACATGATAACATTACTATAAATATAACATTTATTCATGTAATTATTCAACTTGAAAGACCACAGTATTATATTCTTTATATAACTAATACTACCATTATTTAAATAATATTTATTGATATATAAAATCTTCAACTATTCTTTATGGGTGTGCTTTAAAATTTAAAATTAAATTAGAAAATAATCAATTCTTCCCAACCATAAACCTAAACAAGCTACAATTATTTATTTCTATCACATAGGGACTAAAATATGTATAACCTCTTCTATAAAATATTAGAGTTTTATTCCTTCAATCATCAAAATCAATTCTTCACAAGTACTTAATATCATCCTCCATCCTCTATATTTGTATAAAATATCTTGCTTAGGTATTTTTCAAGTTAGCCTCATCCCTAATCCTACGGAATTTTCTTGTCCAAACTTTGTGCTATCTTGTTCTCTCACATAACACACCTTTACAAGCTCTAGAACATGAATGTATAAACCTTTCTCACTACTTCTTCTCTTTTCGAAGTGGCCTCCTAAGGACCAAAGTTCCTCCACTGCACTTTAACCTAAGGGATGGCTCATTTCTACAACACAATTTCCTTATTGTTGAGAATATGTAGCAATTCCACTTGAATCTCGCCTTCGGGTTCCACCTGAATCACATTCCAACTTACAATATGAGTTACATCATATACATAATTCTTTAACAATTCAACATAAAACACATTATGCATTTTTAAATTTCCTAGAAGTGCAAGTTAAATTTCCTACTCTGGCAAGCACTTGAAATGGTCCACAATACCATGGTGTCTACTTGATACTCTTTCCCAACTTTAATGAATTGCTTCTAGCTTTGACTTTAAGATAAACATTATCCCCTATATTTAATTCTTCTTGTGTCCTTTTCAAATCCAAAAATCTTGTTTTTTGTTCTATGCACTTTTTAAATTATGTTTTCCTTTATGAAAAATTGTTTACATTTCTTTTAGCATATATGAACCCAAAACAATTATGTCAACTCGGTTGTTCCAACTAACATGTGTTCGACACTCAAAGGGACTCATATTTAAATATGTATTATAACCATTATTATATGAAAACTCAACCATGTGAAGGTGTTGTTCCAACTTTGTGGAGCAATCCATCACATACATCTACAACATGTCCTCTAGGATTTGGTTGACTCTTTTAGTGACCATCAGTTTGAGGATAATATGGGGTACTAAAATTCAGTTGAGTATCCAAACCACTAAATAAGGCCCTTCATAATTTAGAATTGAATTTCGTGTCCCTGTCTAAAATTATCTTCTTGGGTAAACCATGCATCCAAAAGATTTCTTTCAAAAAAAATTCCATAATGTTTATGGCTTTATGAGTTAATTTCACTGGAATAAAGTGTGCAACTTTAGTAAGTTTTTGCACTATTACCATTATACAACCATTTTATTTCTTTGTTGTAGACAATCCTATAATAAAATCCATGCTAATTATATCACATTTCCACTCACGAATGGGTATTGCCTACAATAATACAACTCTATGGCAATGCTCGGCTTTAAATTGTTGGCATTCAAGGCACCTAACAAGATATTTATCTATGTTAGTTTTCATTCTGGGCAAGAAATACTCTTTTTTTAGGGTTGTTATAATCTTTCGTAACCTGGGTGACCTAAAAAGGTTTCTTATATACTTTAACCTTAACTAGTATGAAGTTCAATTTTGTGTTGTTTGGAACACCCATTCTATTTTTATACTCCACTAAACCATCCTGATTGCATTTGAATTGAGATTCTTCGTCAATTGATTTATTATTCTGAATTTTTTCCTATAAATTCTTATAAATCTCATCATTTTCTCTTGTTTATCTAATTTTTTTCCTTAAATTTGTTTGTATGCTACTGCCGGTAATTGCATGTAGTTTTATGCTAAGAGAATTTTATATTTTGCTTTTCTTTCCTTTAATGTGTTCTATCCATAATTCATACTCACCTAGGAAATATAAGCATCTTTCATGTCTTGCATTCAAGTTTTGTTGATCGAAAAAGTACTTAAGGATGATATTATCCATTTTCAATAAAAATATTCTACCCAACAAGTAGTGTCACCACATTTTTAAAGCATGTACAATAGCAATTAATTCCATATCATGTGTTGCATAGTTATTTTCATGAGGTTTTAGTTTTCGCAACTCATAGGAAATTACGTGATCGTCTTGTAATAATAATCCTCCTAATCCCTCTAATGAAGCATCAATATAGACCATAGAATCCTTAAGTGGGTTTTCTATCTTGAGGATATGCATTGTTGCTAATAATTGTGTGATCGTTTCAAATCTCGGTTGACATTTTCTATTCCATTTAAATATGATTCCTTTATTTTGCAAAGAACTTGTTGGATAGGGAAGTTTTGAAAATCCTTCTATGAACCTACGGTAATACCCCGTGATGCCCATAAAATATTAGAATTTAGACACATCCTTTGGCACTATCCTATCTAGGATGGCTTTGACTTCTTCTCGGTCAACTTAAATCCCTTCACCCGAAATTACATGTCCCAAATATTGTACTTTATCTTGATAAAATTCACATTTATTGAAATTCACATACAATTGATTTTCCCTAAGTGTCTACAAGACCATTCTTAAGTTTTCTTCATGATCCTCATTGTTTTTTGAAAATATCAATATATCATCTATGAACACTATTATGAACTTGTCTAGATATTTTTTCAACACATTGTTCATCAAATAGATAAATGTAGAAGGTGTGTTTGTTAAACCAAAAGGTACCACAACAAATTTGTAGTGTCCATATCTAGTTCGGAAAGAAGTTTTATGAATGTCTTTCTATTTAATCCTAACCTAATGGGAACCGGACCTCAAGTCTACCTTAGATAAAATATTAGCTCCTCCGACTTGATCAAACAAGTCATGAATGTGAGGAAAAAAATACATGTTTTTAATCGTGAGTTCGTTAAGTTGTATATAGTCAATGCATAATTGGAAAGCTCCATCTTTCGTGTTGACAAACATAACTGGTGCTCCCCACGAAGACACGCTGGGTCTTATGTACTGCATATCCATCATCTCTTGAAGTTGCATCTTAACTTTAGTCAACTATGGAGTACTCATTCAGTAAGGGACTTTAGAATCTAGTGCATATCTCGATACTAAGTCTATAGTGAAATATATGTCCTGTCTAGGAGGTAATCCTCAAATGTCTTCCAGAAACACATCTTGAAACTCCTTTAGAACTAGATCCTAAGTTAACAATGTTTTTCTTATTTCTTTAATTTTTTCTAATATATGCACAACATAAATATCATATACTTTCCTTGTATTTCTTTTTAGCAGTAAATTAGAGGTTTCCCTTATCGACACACTCTGTCGTATTCCTTTTACTATTCTACTTTTGTCAAAATCATCTCTATAATTGAGTGTTTTTCTAGCCAATACATGCCTATAAGTAAATCATAGGATCCTAATGATAAAATGTTTAGATATACCTTAGTATTTATTCCAGCCATATTTATTGTATAATGTTTTATGATTTCAACAACCTTTCTTTTCATGCCTATAGCTAACTAAACTAACCAATATTTCTTGTGTTTAACTTTTTCCAGTTTGCAATTTTCTACTACTCTAGGTGAAATATAACTTAGACTTGCACGACGGTATACTAATATAGATATTGGTTTCTGATTTAGCATACCTTGTCGGTTTTCCAAGGCAAAATTGACATTTTCAATACTTTGAGCAATGTCATTCAATTTTGTTGCTTCCTGAATATTATGTACTACCTGATTTATATTTTTATTTAAAGGATAGTCTCCGTACAAGTGAGGTTATTTAAAGCCCCAACACTGAAGATGTAGCCTACGTCTTGTTCACCAAATCTCTAGGTTTACTGGTATTTTGAGTTGATACACTTTGTTGTCTCGTAAATCTATTTCTTCTAACTGGTGCACTGTGTGATGGTTGTCGAGGATGCTTAAAATTTTCTTCTTAGGATCAAACTTTTACTTTTGTTTGTTCTCCCATGTTTTTATTTTTATTTTCATATCTCTGTTTAAATAGAGTAAAACATAATTCAACATGCCTTATTACTTCATCCATTGTCTTGGGATTAAGAAATTAATTTTTTTCTTTGTATGCTTGAGGTACACATCTCATGAATCTTTGAACTTTTTTCTTTTCCTCTCTAAGGTAACATGCACAACTCATCAGATATACAAAAATAGTGACAAAGTCTTCAGTAGACATTTTTTCTAATTTAAGATCATGGAACTCCTTATCCTTTTCATCATAGTATTGTTATGTTAAATATTTTTGTTTGAAATATTTCTTGAATTCTTTCGAGTTTAATTGTTGCTCCTAATTTTGTTAATTATTTTTATCTCTTGCCACCAAGTGGAAGCCTTTCCATTCAGAATCACGATCAAAGCTAGGTGGTCTAATTTTCTTAAAATCCCCAAGCAATTGTTCCTCATGCCATTTTGTTTCTTAGTTTAAGGTACAATTTTACGCAAAGTGCAAATATCATATTTATCCTCACTACTTTTGTCATTTAATAATTATGTTTTATCACTTTTTGTCGCTTGTGTGACTCTATTTTGGAAAGTTCCTTTTTGGCATTATGGGAAGTCTGTCCTATTTTTTTTTTTTTTTTTCATGTCAGTCATNTTGTTTCATGTCAGTCATGTTTTTAAGAAGAATATCATTTAACTCTTCTTATTCTTTACTCACTTTGAGTATCTTTTCATTATCTTCCTTGATACTTTGTAATTATGCTTTTATACTATGCAAAGTTTCCAACAGTCCTAAAAATTTGTCTTGAGGTGGTTGATTGTTTAGTTATACATACATCTAGTGATGATCTATTAGGTTCTTCATCCATGACACTTGGTCATTTGACTATGATATGTAAAAAACACAATTGACATCAATTCTCTTTTATATATATATATATATATATATATATATATATAATTTGTAAGAAAAAGTTTATGTTAGTTTGAACCCATAAGACCCTAATGTTTTAACCATGCTCTAATAACACTTATAATGTGACCAATTACCTTCTTTTTTTTTTAAGATATCTCCATGTACAATAATATATTTGTATATTCATACCTAACATATGATTTATTAATATTCAATGCATAAAATTATTTGATCCACAATTATTTGATCATCGTGGTTTTTCCATGATGGAATAAGGAATCGATGATGGTCATTATCAATTCACCATCCTATCAAAAATCAATTCCTACTTGTTTCATGGGTAAGTATAGATTCCTTTTATCATATTTCTTACTTTCTTATTTATTCATATAGTAATATCGTCCCACTTATTTTGACCATTGTATTTGGTTTCTATACTATACACGGTCAAGTTATAATTATAATTCCAAGGTTTATACTATACACGGTCAAGTTATAATTATAATTCCAAGGTTTAGGAGGGAATTTGTTTCCTCATAGGTAAAATTTTGTTTTTATGCCTATTAAGAACATTACTTTATGGAGATTAAAGGTATTATAACTTTGTTTCATTACTTTCATATTATACATCAAGGTACTATAATTTTGTGTCATTACTTGCATATCATACAATAAGTATCATTAGTTTGTTCAACCAAAATCAAAGGGTTTTACCCATATGATTATGGATTAATTCTTTTTATTTAAAGACAACAAAGGTTGACTCAATATAATTAAATTCCTATAACATTACCACTATTCAATAACACAAACCATTTAATTACTTTCATAAATTACCCTAGCCTTCAACCTTCTTGTTTTTGTTGCTATGATCCCACCTCTTTTGAGCTTAGGATCCATACGGGACTTCAAGATATGACTTTAACAACATCTGTCAAACAAAATGAAAAATGTACAAAATCGAATCATATCAAGGAATTACACTTATTTAGAGTTCCACTGATAAGGCGCCACGTCGTTGGCTCCATTAACTTTACTGGTGGTACGCTACCTAACAGTACCCATTTATTGATTATCTTGGGTTACAAAACTCATGGTTTTGAAAAATCATTCATTTTTGTATTTCAAATAGAGAAATATGGAGTTATCACTCTGCTCACCAACCTTATGTTTTTAATATCTCTTAGTGACCTCTAACACAAAATCTTCATTTATAGAATCATTTGGTTTACAAGTTCATCTTTATTCATTTATAAATCTCACCTTTGAATTTGTTGTTGTGTTTATATGCAGGTTCACAATGGTTAAGGAAAACAAGCGGTTGGACTCTAGGAATGTTCAAGGCCTTACAACGTCCAAGTTAAGAATCGATTGAAGTTTTCAATGACTAAGTCTTGAGTTACATTACACAAGTTGACTATATATTCTGAGCATTTAAATTGTTTCCTAAACATAGGGTTGGCGAATCCCCGTGGTGTCATCCAACCTATACATCCATTGTTAGATACAAGACGTTCCGGGTACACCCATATGGGTTAAACGTTATCGTTTATGACGCCTCCACATGGGTTACATAGTAGGGATGAGATATTATTTATTTTCCTTTTATATATACAAATACAAAGCCCTAAATCTTTTATTACTTAAAGAAGAGTATTAGTGAATCTAGCTATGGTATACCAAAAGGATAGCATGAGATAATGCTTTGGAAAACACTATTAATTTATACAGTGTTTGGGTTTAGTTACATGTCTAAATTCTTTTCTTTTCTTGCATAGCTCAACAAGTAAATTATTTAAGTGGTTTGCACAAGTGTTCTCTGTATATTGAGGCTAACGGTTCGTCATGAATTATATTTGGTGGTTTTCTAATTTTACGATGTAAGGACGGATTGTATTTTGAATAGATAGATAATTAAGTTTTAATGCTTATGATTACCATGCATACTAAATTGTTATAGATATAACCTTTATGCAAGGTTGGGAAAATACTTGGGCACATTTGATCTCTAAACTATCATTACCAAGTACCCAAAAGATATGATATTCACCCGTGTAGCTTAAATCCATAACACTACTAAAAATTTACAGTGCAATACTACAAAGGTTCAAATGAATGGATTCACCGAAATGCTTGTTTACTAAGGTAAAGCGTTATGCTTTTGTAACCCCAAGTTTCCTAATGCACATTAACTCAACTCACAATTATATCTAACTTTTATACGGTCGACACCCTATCGAGCGTGAACCCTTTTAAATCTTGACACCGAGATAGTAACTATGTATCTAGATTTTGGTTCTTCTCCTTAAGCACAACACTAAGGCTTCAACTCGTTACAAGCTATGATAAGATTTCATGAGCAAATACAATCCAATCATTCATTATATGGTTTATTTTATCACACAGATATATTTATATTTCATTCTTAGAATTAAATTTTTTGTTTAGGGTTTTAATTGTTGATGTTTGGACAACATTGAGAAGACATTTTTCTATATTAATAATTAAATAATATATAAAATAAGTAAATGATAATAATAAAATAGTTATTTCTATATTAATAATTAAATAATATATAAAATAAGTAAATGATAATAATAAAATAGTTATTGATTATCCAAGAGATGCATCCCTTCATGGATGGTCACCATATATTCTCTATATATGGAACACTCATCATTGTAATAATTAATATGGATCATATATCATCTTATTTGAAAATTAACATGGTATCAAAGTTGGACTAGGATTGACTCCCTCACCGAAGGGCCCACGGAAATGAAAACCTATGAGAAATAGGTGAGAGTAGAATGTTTCGAGAGTGAGTTAGTGTTATGTGTTTGCAGTTGTTTGTTTTAAATAGCTTTTTCATCAAAACTATGAAATAATTGAGGTCAGCCGTCCACTCCGTGATGGAGTCATCATCAAAGTGAGAAAAGAAGATGATTTCCTAAAGGTATAGCCCATGTGGGTGAGCTGCCATGACCGAAGAATAAATATTGGCACAACATTGTCTTTTGGAGTTGTAAGCGACGAGAAGACTCTCAACACTAAAGTTTTTCGGATGGAGATCTGTCACAGTCAAAGTATGTATGTGAGGAAATGGCATTATTGATGGCAGTAGACAGTCTTAAGTTTGATGGAATCATTGAAGAACATTCCCGTGCAGAAACACGTGATGCATAGGATAGCAATATATTTTGATGAAATTGTTTGGGAACTCTTTTTGCTCTGCATTTTTCCAAAGGGGAGAAATTTTGTTATTATTATTGAACAGTCATTCTCCCTTCATGTTATGATTCCCCTCCTCTGCATATGTTTGAAAGGTTTATTTCTTATCGTTCTGGCAGATGGTTCCACCAGCAAGTTGATAATGATATGCGAGAATTGCTAGGGAGATGAGGGAAAAGGGGCGGGAGGCTCTCCAACTAGTTAGTTGATAATGCATCCTATGTATATGGATTTTGAGTGTTCCCTCAACATTTGCAGCGATAACACAAGTATGAAAGGAAGAATAAGAGAAGAGATTGAAAATATGGTATCGCTTGCGAGAAATTTATGTGAATTCCACATAACTATTTACCTTAGATTTCCCATCGTGTGAACAGTTGCAATCATCTATTCAATCCATTCATGATGTGGATTCTAGTGTTTCTACTAAATTGGAAGAAATGATGGCTTGAGGATGAGGAATGATACGATTTGGATTTGGATTCATCACTTGCGTTTCCCACGATGACTGTGGTGAGCGAAGAGAGGATGGTAGAGATATAAAGGATCAAGAATATGCTCTCCATGATGAAGGACCAGAAATCTCCTTGGAACGTTCTAAAGGGATATTCATTGCTTCCTAGGCTCATATTAGGTTGACCTATGTCTTCTGATAATCATCATTCTGAATGGTTTCAATTATCGGTGGGAATCCTCGCTCAAGACAACAATATCGACAATGAAAACCCCCTTTTGTTCACTAATTACATATGTTTAGTGTTGGCCATCGTTTATAGAGTATGCATTCATATTCACAATACAAACTTTCAGCTGGGTTTTGTCAACTTAATGAACTCGTTCCTTGATTTCGATGGCAGAGATCAGATAATTAACAGTTATGTTGAGATTCAACAAGAAGATCCTAGTGAAAATTATGCACCTACACTAGGATAGAGCCTTGGGCTATTTTTAGGTGGAAGTCTATTTTTAGATGATAAACAAATTCTATTTATAGATGATGTCTATTTATAGATAGTGAGCAAATTATATTTATAGATGTATGTTGACTATTATTATCCCTTAATAATAGTTGGATAATAAATATCAATATATTCTTAGTGAGCACTTGGAAATAGTTAACTGAACTGGCAAATTAGTTAGCTATAGGGAATTCGAGTTCAAAGTTTGAATAGTGGGACATGCAAGTTGAATTAGTTGTAATTGAGTGATTCGAAGTTGTAACAGAGTTGGATGTGTAGTTATGTAAGTTGTAAAGTAGTTTAACTCAGTTAAGTGAGTTAAGCTCAGTTGTACTAGTTGTAATTGAACTTACACTAGTGAGAGATCAATGAATTAATTATTAATTAATTCAAAATTAGTGATCTCACATGCAACTGAATATTTACCACTGTTAACTACATGCATGTCAGATCCAGTGGAGACACAGTTGAGATAACAGGTAGATAACAGGTGAAAGGGACAGTTTAACTATCAGTTGTGACATTAGTGAGTGCACTCATGCAACCACACACATATTGGATGTTCCCATGAGGATTGTGCAGCCTAGGTAAGAGGAATCCATTCATTGTAGGGATTTCCATTAGCGGGGATTGCGCAAAGGAGGGAGGTTGTCTAGAAACAGTAAATTGGCACTTGAATTTGTCATTTTTTGTATGATAGTGTGAGATGATTGTATATTGTATTGAGAGCTCTTGGATTAGAGTTTTGTATGAGATTGTTTCATGATCCATGATATATACATAATATATGATAGTGGGGTTTTTAGATTTATGCTTTCTCGGCAAAACATCTTTGTTATGTGTGATTGATCTTTCTTCTTGATAGTGCAATTGACAATTGTGTTTTAAATTCCATAAGAATATTTGTAGAAGAAATTCTATATTTAACACTGGCATATACTTGTTATATCGGAAGAATCTAGTCAATACATAATTTGTATTAAAATTTCTACATGGTATGAGAGCACAAGAAATTGCAAAAGTTGAGTTTGTGATTGGATAGAATTCGAATTTGCAGAAAGACTTTCTTGGTTCTACAACTGATTCAAGATTGAAATGGATTTCAATGGCTTGAGGTTATAGTATGCACTCAAGGGAAGCTCGAACTACATTCCTTGGAAGGAAAGGATGGAGGCAGTACTTGAAGACAATGGCTTGAAGAAATGCATTGACAAAGATGTTCCTAAGCCAGATGTTGCAGACATTGCAGATATTGATGCATGGCAAAAGAAAGTGACAAAGGCRAGAAGGATCCTATTGGAGGGAGTATGAAACCACATTGTCTCAAACCTCCATCGGAAAGCCACACCATATGCAATGTGAAAGAATTTGATGGATCTATTCCAAAACAGCATCGACCATAGGAAATCGGCACACAAAGATAAACTMAGGAAGATCAAGATGGAGAAGGGCGACTCCATTTAAAAATATCTCACGAAGTTTGTCCTATGTCAGGATGAGCTGGGGAGTGTGGGAAAAACAGTCATTGATGATGATTTGGTGAGCTTGGATCTCCTAGGACTTCCCAAAAACTGGCACAGTTATCAAGAATCTGTCAATGGAAGGGAAAATTTTCCAGATTGGGAACGACTATGGTCGGTTTTGGTGCAGGAGGATTTTAGGCGGAACACCAGAGATGGCTCTTCATCAAAGAATGATGATGAAGAGGATTGTTCTTTGGTTGCCAAGGCAAGGAAAGGGAAGGGGAAAAAATTCCATTCAAAATCTGAGTCTAAAGGTAAGAAGTTGGATTTGTCCAAAGTGAAGTGTTTTCACTGTCATGAACATGGGCATTTCACTACTAACTATCCGCAGAAGAAAAAGAACAAGAAGGATGCTAGAGATGCAACTGGTGAGGCCCTTTCCTCGCAGTTTGAACTTGATTTCTCCTTGATCGCATGCATAGCATCAAGTGCATTGGGATCAGTGTAACATTTGTATAGTGGCACTTCTTTCCACATGACTAGAGATATGGATATTTTCAGTGACTTGGAGGAGAGAGATCTCAAAATGCATATAGAGATGGCCAACAATGGACAATACAATCTGACTAGAATTGGTACCATTATCTTTCAGAGAGAGTGAGGTAAACCATTTCAATTGAAAGATGTTAAGCATGTTCCATGTCTGAAGAAAAACTTGGTCTCATTCGCAATGTTGGAGGACAGAGGCTATGATGTTGTTTTCAATGATGGAAAAGCCTTCCTGCGACATAAAACAACAGGTCAAATCAAGAAGATAGGGATTCAAGTTAAGAATCTCTACAAGATGGAGGTAGATCGTTGCGCTGCCATGATGGGCAAGGAAGAAAAAGTGGTGAGTTGAGATGAGGGAGAATTATTGCATAGGCGATTGGGCCATCTTCATCATGGAGCCTTGAAAATCATGGAGCAAATATCTACTGGACTTCCAATGGGAACACTTGCTCAGTTATATCAGTGCAAGGGTTACACCATGGGGAAATATGTAAAGTACACCTTTCATGAAAAGGAGAACCGTGCTTCGGTGATCCTGGAGAGAATTCACACAGACGTTTGTAAATTATTCTTGGTTTTTTCAATAGCAAAACATAAGTATTATGTTATTTTTTTTGATGAATTTTCTTGTAAATTTTGGATCTTCTTCATGCAGAAGAAGGATCAAACATTATCAAAGTTCAGTGAGTTTAAAGCATTGGTGGAGAAAGAGTCGGGGAAGCAAGTGAAGGCTCTGAGGAGCGATAATGGTGGAGAATATATCTCTAACGAATTCAAATACTTCTGCAGCAAATAAGGAATTCGAAGAGAACTCATAGCACCTCATAACCCAGAGCAAAATGGGATCATGGAGAGGAAGAACAGAACGATCATGGGTGGAGCACGAGCGATGTAGCATGATCAGGGCCTACCAATGCATTTGTCGACGGAAGCATGCAACACTGTGGTTTATGTGCAAAATAATTGTCCTCATAGAGTACTTAGCATGAGTACACCTGAAGAAGTTTTCAATGGTAAGAAACCTGATGTTTCTCATTTTAAGATTTTTAGCTCATCTGTTTATGTGCATGTGAAAAAGAATGCCAAGAAGAAGCTGGAGTCGACTACTGAAGTTGGGATATTTGTGGGGTACACAGAAACACCCCATAGTTATCGTGTGTATTTTCCTAACACTAAGATGACTTTTATCTGATAGGATATAAAATTCGATGAGGGGAAAGCCATGCGGTTGTCTCTTGAGAGGGAGCTAGACTTACATGCAGAGGAGGAACTGTTGGTTCCAAAAGATGAGTCTTGAGATGTGAATCAACCACATGAGTAGGTTCATGGACTGGAGGAAGCCACTCATGCAGATCCATCCATCAGAAATAGAAGAAAGTGCACCACGAAAGATGATAGATTCAAACTAGATGTTGCACAGAATGTAGGAGCCCGTACTTCACAGTGCAGACAGAGATAGTCTCCTAATCGATTTATTGGATACATGGCTCTCATGATAAAATGTATTGTATCTTAACCATCTTCCTTTCAAGA
This sequence comes from Picea sitchensis, assembly GCA_010110895.2. NCBI lineage: Eukaryota > Viridiplantae > Streptophyta > Pinopsida > Pinales > Pinaceae > Picea > Picea sitchensis. Next base: position 49,124 of record SNQJ01S0027496.1, on the reverse strand, counting down.
AACAGTGCAGGATCCCACTTGGGTTGATGCAATGGTGGAGGAGTATGACTCCATTGTCAAAAGCAGTGCATGGGAAATTGTCCCAAGATCGATCAACAACTCAATGGTAGGTTCGAGGTGGATCTACAAGGTAAATAAATTTGTTGATGGGAGCGTGGAGAAATACAAGGATAGATTTATGGCCCAGGGCTTCTCACAGATCGAGGGGATAGATTATGATGATACCTTTGCACTTGTCACAAGGTACTCTTCCATAAAATCCATCTTTTCACTCTCAGCATAGATGTGTTGGCGCATTCATCAGATGGATGTAGAAACTGTGTTTCTCAATGGGATCATGAAGGAAGAGGTTTACATAGAGCAGCCCAAAGGATTTGAGATCTCTAGTAGTGATTCGCATGTGTTCCAACTCAAAAGAGCATTGTATGGGTTGAAGCAAGAACCTTGTGCTTGGTACACTCAGATAGACATCTATTCACGGGACTGGGCTTCACCAAAAGTGAAGCGGATGCAAACCTATACAAAATTGTGGTGGAGAGTAATCTTTTAATCATTGTTCTTTATGTTGATGATTTAATACTGACTATTGATGAGAAGTTGATACACTCATGCAAGGAGAACCTTGCAAAGGAGTTCGATATGAAGGATATGGGCCTCCTTCATTATTTCCTTGGATTGGAAATATGGCAACGAGATGGTGAACTTTTTGTGTCTCAGGGCAAGTATGAAAGGGAGATACTAGGTAAGTTTCACATGGAGGGTTGCAAGCCCATGGATACTCCTCTTCCAAGAAACTGGAAGAAAGAGGATGCTACTTCTGGAGAGGTAGTGGATGCTATTGTCTATCGACAGTTAGTGGGTTTGTTAATGTATCTAGTGAACATGAGACCAAACATTTTCTATGTGGTTAACCAGCTAAGTCAAGCGATGGTTAAGCCTACCAAGCTATTTTGGAAGGTGGGTAAGGATGTCTTGAGATACCTGAGGGGGACATCTGATTATGGCTTATGGTACAGACAGATGAATGAGGTGAAGTTGCATGGCTTCACAGATGCAGATTGGGCAGGCAGCCCAACGGACAGAAAGAACACATCAGGGGGGATCTTTAGTATCGAATCTACAGTTGTTTCTTGGTACAACAGGAAATAGATTGATCCAGGTGGATATTGGTGGCCACCCACCTATTCCACTTGGACCCCCACCATTTCTTCCTTTAGTTTTTCAGTTTCCATACAGTTTACTATTTTTAGCAGTTTTTCGGGTCCTGAACTTCCAGAGCCATTTTGAGGCCTTAAACGACGTTTTTTTGGAAAACAGGGAGCAACATGTGTAGTAGATTGATGTTTCTCACCCAAAGTTGTATTTATCGGATATATCTTTCTAATGAGGTATGGAATGCGTCAAACGGAGATCGTATGCCAAAGTTACATCCCCGAAAAGTTGATGTACCAACTTACCCAAGCGGGGCCCATAGTCTTGGTGTTTCATCTCCTAGGGTTAGGTATTTGGATGTTTAGGGTTTTCCATTGTTTCTCAATAATAATAGGCCTTTGAGCCTCATTGTAACACATAGTTCAGAGGCCAGTATCCACCACATCTCTTCTCAGAGATAAGCTACCAACGCCCTAGCTTGTTTATTTCCATTCTGTCTATAAGCATATTTCAGTCATTTGTTATTAATGAAATGAAGTCTTATTTCTGCTACATCTTTGTGTTTATATGTATTTATGCATTTCATTGTGCTCCTACATAAATCCAGATCAATGGTATCAGAGCGGTCTACTCATTCTCAATCCTTCTTTTCATGTCCCCAACGAGGTCGAGGTATAAGGAGTTGGGACTCGATCTGGTTGAACCTTTGCAATATCAGCCTCGAAAACCCTGATGACTGCCCATGGGGGAAGATAAGAAAGATGAGGGAGCAGGAGATCCTATAAAAATGTTTCTCGAGGAGGCCCTCAAGAAACAAAGGAACGCAATGATGGACAACTTTGCCCAGATTCTTCAACGGATTCCCACTGTCGACGCATCGACATCCAACAGCCACTCTGGAGGTGCCACTCCTTTTAAGGTACAAGTAAACTTTGACATTCCCATATTTGAGGGCCAAATAGATGCAGATGTCATAGATACATGGTTGAATCTATTAGAAGGATATTTCTCGGTTCATGACTTTTTCGACCGAGAAAAGATTATTTTCGCACTCCTCAAAGCCGCCCCCCATTTCAAGGACTAGTGGGAAACCTACTCGGAGAAAGAGGGCGAGGGAGAACCCTATCTGTTCTCGGCTGCACCCACTTGGAATTATTTTCGAGACGCCATCAAGGAACAATATTATCCCTTGGGGATCTATGAGGACAAATACATACAATGGACTACACTACAGCAACAAAGGGACCAAGATGTACATGAGATGACGAATCTGTTTCATACCCTACGCACAAAGTTGGGTATCAAAGATTCAGAGAAACATTTGGTGTTAAAGTACTTCATTTATCTGCACAGATACATTCAGGAGGAAATGGAGTTCCTCGACATCTCCTCGCTTGGTGTGGCATACAGATATGCTGCCAAGATTGAGCAGAAGTTCAAACAGAAGAAGTGAGACTTTGGGTCTGCAAATCAGAAGCAAGGGAAAGGTACCCCCAAACCACAGAACAAAAGATCAAGCAAAGGTGGCGCAGCCCAGGACAACCCTCCAAATCCACAAGCAAATAACAACACCACGAATCCAAAAAAGGACATGGGGAAGTGGTGTGAGTTCCATAAGATCTCCACTCACAACACAAGTGAATGTCGGGCCAAGCAGTTACTAGTAGCCGAGTTGAAGGCTTCTGAATCAGATGCATGCTCCGACTCTGAATCAGAACCTGACAAGGGGAATGACAGGGGGAAGAAGATTATCTATGTAGAGCCCAATGCCATTGTTTCCACCACCAAGATCCAAAAGGAGGAACCAGAAGATCCAGAGGAGGCGAAGCACCTCTTCCATTCCAAGATGTGGGTAAAGGGTTCCCCGTTGCAGTTCATTGTCGACAACGGGAGCCAGAAGAACCTCATCTCGGTAGAGGTCGTGAAGCGGTTGGGCTTGCCGACCACAACACACCCACAACCATACACCATCGGGTGGTTGCACCAAGGAAGGGACCTCCGTGTCAGTCAACAATGTCGCCTTCCCTACATCATCAGGCCCTTCACGGATGAGGTATTATGTGGCATTGCTCCTCTTGATGTTTCTGATGTATTATTAGGCCAATCGTACTTGTGGAAGTGACATGTTGTGTATGATTCCAGGCCTCATGTTGTTATTATCACTTTGGGCAATAAGCTATACAGGATACCAGAGATAGCAGCGCCTACCACCATCTCTTTGGTTACTGCAAAACAATGCAGTAAGATCATTTCCAAAACCAGGAAATTTGTTTTCTTGATGATCCGCCCCCGGGGAAAGAGGAAGACTATGGCCATGACCTCCATACAGGGCCCCATTGCATGAAAACAACAGATGGATAAGGTCGTGGAGGAGTACGAGGACATATTCACCTCCCCCGTAGGGGTGCCTCTACACTACCAAGTCAAGCACCCCATCAATCTCACCCCAGGTGCGTCGCTGCCCAATGGACCCATCTACCGGTGCTCTATCCTAGAGAATGACAAAATCAAGAGTCAAATTCAGGAGTTGTTGCAGAAAGGTCACATCAGGCTGAGTTCATCACTCTGTGGGAGCCCGATCATGTTGGTGCAGAAGAAGGATGGGACTTGGAAACTCTGCATTGACTATTGGGCACTGAACAAGATCACTGTTCGGAATAGGTACCCAATCCCATGGATTGATGACCTTCTAGATGAACTCAAGGGGGAAAAATATTTCAGCAAGATCGACTTGAAGTATGGGTATCACCAGGTACCAATCGAACCCTCTGATGTGTGGAAGACTGCATTCAAATCCAAGGAGGGCCTTTTTTAATGGCTTGTCATGCCTTTCGGGTTGACGAATGCCCCTACAACCTTGATGGGGCTAATGGACGACATCCTACAGCCATTCACCAACTAATTTGTAGTGGTGTACTTGGATGACATTATGATCTTCAGCCAGACTTGGGAAGAGCACATCCACCACATCCGAGAGGTCCTCCAAACACTGTGGCAACACAAGTTGTGTGCCAATTTGGAGAAATTCACTTTTGGCATAACCCAGGTTCAGTATCTGGTATACATTATTGATGAGAAGGGGGTGCATGTGGATCCAACAAAGATCCAATTCATTCGGGATTGGCCAGCCCCAACCACCCTAACAGAGCTCTGCAGCTTTTTAGGGCTTGCCAATTTCTACGACAGGTTTGTGTTGGGATTCTCTCATATCACTTGGCCCTTGAGTCAAGTGACCAAGGGAGGAGCTAAAGAAAAATTATTTTGGTTTGAATCTCAATAGAAGGCGTTTGGGGAGTTGAAGCATCGCCTCTCTCTACACTAGTGCTCACATTACCAGACTTGCAACAACCATTTGAGATCGAGACAGATGCCTCTAACTATGCTATTGGGGTAGTCCTTACTCAACATGGGCATCCAGTGGCATATCACAGGGAGACACTTTCTGACACATTCTGGAAGTATCCAACTTTTGACAAAGAAATGTATTCCATTGTTCAGGCTTGTCGGCAATGGAAGCATTACATTTTGGGAGAGGAAACGGTCATCCACACAGACCAGCGACCCCTGCAGTTCATACAAACACAAGGGAAGTTGCAAAACGATCACCATCAGAAGTGGTCCACATACCTGCAACAGTTTCATTTAAACAATAAGTACAAAAAAGGCAGCACCAATAATGTTGCAGAGTGCCTCAGTCGATCACCCATCGTGGTGCTAACCACTATGCTCAACTCTTGTGGGCACGAGACTTCTGATTGGCTGCTTCTCTACACAAGTGATCAAGAATTCGACCACACATACAATACACTCTTGGAGGGTAAGCAAGTTCCCAATTTTCACCTCCAGGATGCCTTGCTTTGTCACCTGGGACACCTTTGTGTTCCTTCAAGCGAGCGTGCCAAGATGATTTGGGAGGTGCACTACAGTCAGTTCACTGGGCATTTCGGGGTCGAGAAAACCATGGCAGTATTGCAAAAGTATTTCTATTGGACGAACCTTCGACAAGATGTTGGGAAGTACATCAAGTCCTGCACTGCTTGCGTCATTTCCAAACCAACCATCAAGAAGAAAGGCCTCTATACTCCACTTCCTACCCCCATTCAATCTTGGGAATCCATCTCAATGGATTACATGTCAGGCCTTCCTTCTACTAAGCATGGAAATGACTGTGTTTTTGTGGTCGTCGACCGATTCTCGAAGATGTCCATTATGATGGCCTGCAAGAAGAATATAACAATAGAAGCCACTGATAAACTCTTCTTTGAACAAGTGTGGGTACACTTTGGGATCCCACAATCTATCATCTCAGATCGGGACAGTAGGTTCCTCAGTACATTTTGGTCCAGCCTCTCGTCGATGATGGACACCAAGCTCACCAAGTCCACAGCTTTCCATCCGCAAACTGATGGCCAGACAGAGGTTGTCAACCAAATGATCGTACACATTATGCACATCTACAATTAAAATCATCCACTCACATGGGATGATAGCCTCCCCTATGTACAACACAACTACAACCGGGCTCTCCATAGCTTAACCAGCCACAACCCCTTTGAAGTGGGCTTGGGATTCCAGCCGCTATGTCCCATTGACATAGCCATGCCATTTGTGGCTACTCAGGAAGATTCAGCTCATGTCCAGTCTGAGGTTGATAAGGCAAACAGCTTCATTGAGCACATTCAACACATTTTCCAATAGGTTCATGACATCTTGGATAGATCCAATGCTAAGTACAAGCAGCGACATGATCAACATCGGGTGCCACACAACTTCTAGGTGGGTGACAAAGTGTGGCTTCATTTACAAAAGGAGTGCCTCGTTGGACCCCACCGCAAGATTTGTCCACTCTGATATGGGTCGTACACCCTCACCAAGGCTGTAGGGGAAAATTTCTTTGATCTCAACATTCCACCATTCCTTGGTCTGCACCCAGTGTTCAATCTGGACTACCTTCGGCCCTACTTTCCACCTCTACTAGACACATCCAACATGGCAGAACAACTCACACCAGCAGAGTTAAATCCAGACTGCATGGAACAAGGCAGAACTAATCAGATCATGGATACACATATTAAGCACACCCGAAAGCAAAGGATACCGCTATATCGAGTTGTCAAAGAAGGCCAACTCCTTCACCAAGGCAAATGGCTCACCAGGGATCAAGTTCAGCAGAAGTTTCCTCATCTCATGGAGGAACTCAACACAATGGGGACCATTGCTTCCTAAGGGGGGAGGAATGATCCAAGTGGATATTGGTGGCCACCCACCTATTCCACTTATACCCCCACCATTGCTTCTTTTAGTTTTTCATTTTCCGCACAGTTTACTATTTTTAGCAGTTTTTCGGGTCCTGAACTTCCAGAGTTGTTTTGAGGCCTTACACGACGTTTTTTGGGAAAACAGGGAGCAATATGAATCTTATATCAATGTTTCTCACCTAAAAGTTGTAGTCCTCGGATAGATCTTTCTAACGAGGTATGGAACGTGTCAAACGAAGATCGTATGCCAAAGTTACGTCCCTGGGAAGTTGATGTACCAACTTACCCAAACGGGGCCCATAGTCTTGGTGTTTCATCTCCTAGGGTTAGGTCTTTGGATGTTTAGGGTTTTCCATTGTTTCTCAATAATA
>SNQJ01S0027496.1:10904-30332 GCA_010110895.2 Picea sitchensis | reverse complement strand
AATAGATGGCTCCAATGGCTTCAGAACGTCCAAAAACCCCTAGCTGGGATTTTTCGGCACCTTGTTTGGCCAAAAATTGAAGAAGATAGGCTTCCTGGAAGTTCCCCTTCAAACTTGTTGTCTCTGGATCGCCAAAATGCACCTCTGCCTCCTCAACCTAGCCCCGATGTGCATATTTGTGTTAAAACCTAGCACCAGGTGCAACCGTAAAAATGGTGCGAACTGTAGGACGGTTAGGGCACGCCTAGCCCCTAACTGCCAAAACCGTGGACATATGGGTCACCATGTGACCGCACACACATACAAAAAGTCCAAGGTTTAAACTCTATGGAAATGCGCCAAGTGTGAAGCGCGCAAGCCCCGATTACATTTGAACAACATGCGTGGCAATGATTATATGGTGGATATGTATATGACCGGGGGTCGGGGCTAAGCCTCGGCCCAGACTATGCCCCAACTCACAACATAATTCAATTCAAATAAATTTTAAATTGTTTATATAATAAGAATCAATGGTGTGAACGCCAGTTGAACGACCCTTCCCAAGGCTCTTCCCCTTCCCGGAGGTCTCGAGGTCAATTCCTACCAACTACATAAGTTTTATACCATAGCCAAGGTGACACGTGGCGGCCCCTGTTTGGGCCACGTGTCACCAATCCATTCGCCACCAATGCCATGTGTCAAGAAACAATTCTTCGTCCAACTGCCAACGAACACCTACCATGTGTCATATGGCCCTGGAAACTCAGCTTCTACCACGTGTCATACGACCCTGCCACGTGTCGTACTACCCTTCCACATCAGCATTCGTACAGACTGTACGGATTGTACAGTTAACACATTTTTTTTGCCTATTTGACGATTTGAACAAAACGTGATATCTCACTCATCTGACATCCATTTGAACCCAAACGAATTGCGTTGGGTTTGTGACAACGAGGCCTACGCACCCATTCGAATTGAAGTGATTCCAAGAACTTTGAATTTTGAGCAAAATTCGATCCCATAGATCAACAATGGTGACAAATCTGAAGAAACTAAGTGTGTCTTCTATTAGCACTCTGTAATTTCTAAGGCTGAGAAAGAAATAGATAGAGGTAACCACAAACCAATTCTAGGTCAGAATCTAGCTCTTATGGACTTGGAGAGGGCTCTCTCACTTATATTACTCCACAAATAATATATTAGGCTAGGTAATAATCTCAACAAGGTTGATTTTTTTTAAAAGATCTGTTGATGAGAAAAGAGACAGATCCATTGGGCATGGAGTCATGTAAAAAAAAAAAAATTGTCTACTGAAATGATGGGAAACATAGATTTTTTTCACAGGAGCGAGGTAGGTAGATTTTGGTGGAAAATTCAATTCAATTTGTTCCAGAAGGTGAATGTGAAAGGGGTGAAAGACAACACAATAGAGAATCAAACAAAGGATGAATTCTAAAGTGATTTCTTTAAGCTGAAAACATTAATAACTTGGAAAAACTAAAACAAAGCACCATTAAGATGAATTATCGATTAAAAATACGTTTTTACCAATGAATAAGATACACATTAAAGGGATGTAAACACACAAGATAAATTACAAATCAAAGGATCTCAAAACCACCAAAATTCTGACACAAGAATTCTTGTAAATCACCTGCTATTCCATCCATTCACTTGGAAAAAATTACAATGCACAAAAAGGTTTCTTCTCTAATCTGACCAACTCCCTTTTACATTCAAAATGCTCAAATATATAATAAATACTTTTTCCGAAGCTCGAGAGGTAAAATCCAACCACCTGCCTCAAAATAGAAAGAGCTACACTGAAATTTTGAACTATATGCCATGAAAAATAGACCATACAACTGAAAAATAGGGTTGCAATCACAAGCTCATATCTCCCAGATCTTGACAGTTGTGTGAAGAATGGAGGATTTTTTTTGTATATCATCTTGTTTTGAGCAAAAAATTCTTTCGTTTTTTTGAAATTCTTCTCCATCTGTCAGGGATCTATGTTTGAAAAAGATGTGTAAAATCGGTGGCAAACAAAATCCCGAAAATAGTCCCCAAAGAAGTCTTTGAATATCACAATATGTGACACTTGTAGAAAAAATTAAAGAGGTTATTTTTCCTTGATCCTTGCTAAGAAAAAACCTTATTTGGTTTTTTGAAATTCTCCCTGGTTAGCTCAAAAATTGCCTCAGAAGACGATTGGTCGAAATCGGCAAAAAACAATTTCTAAATTAGGGGAAAGTGGTTTTTTGAAGGGGAAACGTGTTTTTCAAGGGGGGTTAGGATGGTAAGTGGTTTAGGAGGGGGGGGGGATCCAAAATTATGGGGAGGTGTCAAGTGGCAATAGTCAAAATCACTTTTAAGACCCCCCCCCACACCCCCGTTAAAGTTCAGATGGCAGGGGGGTCCAAAATAATATTATGTCGTTGATTGTTTACATTGGGATGCGATATATGGAGTACAAGAGGTAAGTTTTGATGTTTTTTTATTTTATTTGATTTTTGTTTTTTGTTTTTTGTTTTTTTTTCAAGTTATAATTTTTTTTTGTTGTTTTGTTTTTAATGTTTCATTTTTTATTTGTTTTTATTTTTGTGTTTTAATCTTTTAATTATTTAGTTTTGCATTTTATTACTTTGTTTTTAAGTGTTTTGTCTTTTTTTTTGTTTTATATGTATTTTTCTTTTATTATATATATTTTTATTTAATTAAAATTTGTTTTAATAATATTATATTATACTAATGTTTATTTAATTTTTTAATAATTTAATTTTTTAATTCATAATTTTAATTCTTTAATTTATTATTAACATTATTCAAAATTAACTATTTATTTATTAAAAATAATTATTTAATTATTATTTTAATTTATTATTAAAACTATTACTTATTACCTTGTTCTAATTTCTAACCTACAAACCTAATTTACTAATTATTAATCCTAAACAATCTACACTAATACTTACTAACTTATTGTTTTTCAATTACCCTAAGCTCGTCTAACATTAATTTTGTGCAGGAATGATTGGCAGGCGAGATGTTGACAAGCTAAATGGACAGAGGGGGTGAGTGGCACAGCAGTGAATGAAGAATTGGGAAAAAATGGATGGAGGGGAAAATTTATCTGAGGAAACCAGGAAAGCTAGGAGCTTTCATGAGAACAACAACAGATAGGAGCTCAATAATCAGATTTCCTATAATTTAGAGGACCGTAACATCTTCTTCTAATTCTGACGATATTGATCTGAACCTATAGAAATAGGTAATTGAATCATTGATGTATCTCGTTAACAGTAGACGAGATATTTTCTATGCAGTGAGTGCACTTAGCCAATTTATGAGTCAGTCGAGATAGACAGTCTGGATTGTTGTGAAACATGTGTTGAGATACTTGTGAGGCATAGTTGGACATGGTCTGAGATATGCTTCTAGTATTGACATGAGATTACAGGGATATACTAACTTTGATTGGGCAAGGAGCACAGTGAACATGAAGAGCATCTTTGGGTGTTACTTTACTTTGGGATCTTCCATGGCTTCGTGGTGTAGCAGGAAACAAAATTTTTTGGCTTTGAACATCCCAGAAGCAAAGTACATTGCATTGAGTGTGGCAGTCCATGAAGCAGTGTGGCTTCACAAGCTCCTTACATATTTGTTTGAACATGTGCTAGATTCCACCATTATTCATTGTGATAACTAGAGTTGTGTGAAGATATCAGAGAATCCAGTGTTTCATGAAAAATTGAAGCACATTGAGATCAAGTACCATTACATCTAAGACATGGTGCAGAGGAAGGAAATATTGGTGCAATACCTTCCTACGAATGAGTAGGTTGTTGGTGTTCTTACCAAACCCCTTACCAGGAGGAAGCTCGAGTACTTCCATGATAGACCTGGTGTGGCGGAGAATGTCTCCCTCACTAAGAGGGAGTGTTGATATTTGCAGCTTCCTGATGCATTCTCTAGATCGTACTCCTATGTGACTGAGTTGTGTTGATCTGTGAGGAAACTTATCCTAGAAGGGATAAGTGGGACACTTATCCGATAAGAGATAAGTGTTTTTGGTATTATATCCAAACATCCCTTGTGGAGATCACATGAGAACATGTCTCTTGTGGAGATAAAATGAGGGCATGTCAAGGGAATTAACCTTGACGTCACACACTATGGGGAGTTTACCCCAGTGTTTCTAGAGGGAATAGCCTCTAGAAGTCAACATGGGAGTGCCATGTGTGACAAACCTTTTTCTACTATGGTGGTTGTGTACCACTGGTAGAGATTGTGTGTCTCCAGACAATAGTTGTGTACTACTACAGTGGTTGTGTACCAGTGGCAGTGAATGTGTGTCACTAGAAAATAGTTTTTTTCTACTAGTAGTGGTTGTGTACCACTGGAAAATAGTTGTGTACTACTATGGGAAGATACCTCCCTAGCTAAGAGGGAATTTTGATGTTTCAACATTGGGCAAACCTTCTCCTAGATTGGGCTACATACCAAGGGAGATAGGATATACATTTATCACAAAGGTGTACTTGTGGTAAATGGGCCTAGGCGTAGTCCTTCCTTGATCATGACAAGGAATAATATGGACTTGAGGTACGTGAAGTGCTTTCCACATGTCAATTAACATCAGGCTAACATTCAATCATAGCGGTGTACCTGTGGTGAACAACCTTGGTGTGGTGTTTCTCTTGGTCAAGGTGATTTGACAAGGAATGATAAAGACTCAAGATGTTATATTCTATCACATGGAGGCCCAGAGTGAGCCTCATCTTAGAGAGAGTCAGTTGGCTTATAGGGAGAGTTGTGGGGAGAGTTTTCCCTTGATTCAGGTGGGAGAGAGACACCTCCAAGGACTGGTAGACATGTTCCATGAGTCTAGGGTGAAGTTTTTATACTTCAGAGACAATCTTGGCATGATAAAAAATGTCTCCCTCGTTGAGAGGGAGTGTTGATGATTGTACAACATCGAGAAGACATTTAACTATATTAATAATTAAATAATATATATAATAAGTAAATTATAATAATAAAATAGTTATTGATTATCCAAGGGACACATCCCTTCATGGATGGTCACCATATGTTCTCTATATATGGAACACTCATCGTTGTAATAATTAATATCAATCATATATCATCTCATATGAAAATCAACATTAATATCACCACAATAGACACTGTTCTTTTCATTTGTTTAACCCACTAGGTATGTATATATAAATATTTATATGAAAACATTGGATTAACCTTTCCGCTCGAATCTTTGTCTCGATAAAAAATTTATTCAATTCAATGAATCAGGAATAATGTTATAGAATTCTTTGACTCCAAAGAGTGTTTGTTACAATGACTTGGACGCTTACATCATTATTGTTCATTGATAAGTTGTGTCCTCTTTTATTAGGGTCGATGAAGCATCGTTTTGATTTTATATACTGGGTTTTATCATATGTTTGAGTTGATATCATATGAATTCCATACTTCTTAACGAGGTTATCGTTTTATACTATTTTCCACTCTGGTTATATATATATATATATATATATGTTATCACCATTTTTGGCTTTCTCGTAATTATATAAAGAAAGTATGTGTATGATTCTTCGTATGGTATAATAATTTTTATCGGATTCTTTCTCTAAAAATTTCATGTTTTTCTCTCTAAGGTAATTATGAGATGGTTCTCTATATAAGAACCCGATGTAGGCATAATTTTAAGGATGGAAATTTATATTAAAATGTAGAAACCTCGGCTAATATTACTAGTCCTTAATATGCAAAATGTAAAATGTTTGGCGATACTTTTGTAAAAATATTCGAATTTCTAAGGATTTAATAGAGTTTCTATAAAATTTTGGCGATTTTTAAGGTAAAATAATTTTGATCTATGAAATTAGGGCAAATCGTTTTTAGAAAAAATGGAAATTGGCGAATCTTTTTTTGGGAAAAACCATGGAAAATTAACCCATTTATGAAATGCAGCCCCTAAAATCATCTATGACCCTATGTCTAACATCAATATATATTTGAGTTTATTAATAACAATATATTTTTACTTACTATAATATATACATATATTTTATTTGAAGATACATTTTTTTTATTTTATTAAACAATAATTCTGAAAAGAATCCACTATATAGAAACTATCATTTGTAAAGAAAAACTTTGTATAAATATGTTTTATATAAGAAAAATAAATACATTATTTATTTTTCTTTTGGAAATGTTTGTAAATAAAACCTTTCAAAATTCGGGGCTTCTCTTCTGTCTTCTTGTAATATATTTTTTTCACTCTAATGCACAAAACAAACTACTCACATTTTAATATTTATGGCTACATATGTTCAAAGATAAAAGAACAAAGTATTCTATTCCATTAGGTACAAATAAATACTGCAATTTTACCAATAATATATATTGTAATAATACATACTTTGCAACTATTCTCTATAGTAATAGAACTAAATTATTGAAAAAACAAAAATGAATAAAATTCAAATAACATATTTGATCCTGTTTCAAAATCTAGAAACAAACTGAGTAGAGAACCCGTTCCTCCCAATCATAGAAACAAACAATCAAGATTACTATCTATTGTCACCACCAAGCCTAAATCATTATTCCATATGGAATGAAAACTCTATATCCTTCTCCATATATTTCAGATTTTGATTCTTTCTCAGAACCATCAAACACAATTTCATCACAAGTACTCAACAACATCATGTCTCCTCTATACTTGTAAAAATTAGCTTGTCAAGGAATTTTTCAAGTCATCCTCATTCCTAACCATATGGAATCTTCTTGTCCTCACTTTTTGCTAGCCTGTTCCCTCACATCCCACACATTTGGGATTAGGGTTCCACTTTTCCCATGGACAATAATTACTCTGGTGGTTTTTATCCCTTTCACTCACCCATAGAATAATGATTTACTATTTGTGATCGGATTCTCTAATCGGTTTGTTTCTTGTTAAATAAATAAATTAAAAATAATATTTACAAAAATATTCATCATTATTAATGTTTATGATGATATAATTTCACACAAGTCTTTTACAACACAACATAAACTATAAAATAAAAAAATTTAAACATTTGTAAACTCAGGGACATTACAACCGACCACAATTGAACACCATAGTGAAACATAATGAACAATGGAGAAACAAAGTCAATTAACCCTTTTCTGATATACCCCCGATTACCATCACAGTGCAACATAACCATTTGGGATTGGGAAAGTTAATGAATATGAATGTTGCAATTTAACAAAATTATCGAGAAATGTGGGTTATTTCCAGCCAATGTAAAAAAAAATCAATGAAACATAACCCTTTATGACCGTTGCAATGGAACATAAATATTAAGGAATGTTGCAATTTAACATAAAGTAAGCCAAAATGAATGTCACAATTTGACATAACCATTAAGGAATGTCACTACCTAACATAATCCCTAATGAACATTGAAATGTGACAAAACGCTTATTGAATTTTATAATGTGACATAACATTTGATGAATATCACATTACAAAAAAACCCTTGATGAGCATTACAATGTTACATGACATTTGATCAACATCGCAATGTGACATATTATTTAAAATTGCAATATCAATGTTGTAATCCGAAATAACCATTAAGGGATGTTTCAATCCAACACAACCCTTGATGAATGTTGCAATGCGACATATCCATTCATGAATGTAGGAAGTCAACATAATTCAAGCAATAATTCAAGCAATCAGAAACACAATGTGACATATCCATTCATGAATGTAGGAAGTCAACATAAGTCAATCAATATGAATGTTGTAATGTGACATAACCATTAAGGAACATCACAATCAAACATATTCATTATCAACCATAACCAAGCATCACCGACCAAATTCAACTAAATTCAATGCAACACAACCCCAGATGAATGTAACAATGGAAACTACCATTAACAAGTGTAGAAATTTGAAGTAATTTTTTGAAGGTGAATGCCTCAATGTGACATAACCATTAAGGAACATCTCAACCCAACATAAGCATTGTCAACCACAGTTAACCATCACCAACCAAAATCAACTAAACCCAAAGCAACATAATCCTTGACGAGCATTAGAAAGCAAAATAACTATTTAGAAGTGTAGCAATTTGGCATAAATTRGTTAGGGTRAATGTTGCAMTGTGATGTAATTATTGAGGAATGTCACAATCCAATACAACCAYAGGTAACCAAASGAMTCCGTAGTTAACTAATGGTTTTTCTATGTGAAACCATAGTCAACCATTGACAAACATAATMAACCATGGTTAAGCATAGTAACAAAAGTATTAATAAATGTCACATTATGACATCTTATTTCATGAACATCAGAATGTGACAAAATCCTTAATGAACATCGAAATGTGACWTAACATTTGATGAATGGTGCAATATGACATAGCCATTAACATGGAAAGATGAATKTCATAATMMAAAATTAYCATTAAAGAATGCAACAATTTGACATAAACARCCATGCTTRACMAAGGTCAACCATTGYTGAACACACTRAAACATGATAAACCATTATAAAAAGTATTCAACCATAGTCAATCATAATCACCCTTCTTCAACTATWATAAAAMATGCTCAACTATAGTCAACCATAGTCAAACATGGTAAATGATACACAAACATAATGAATCATGGTCAAACCATCTAACATAATCATTGAAGAATGTTACAACCCAACATAACCCTTGATGAATGTTGCAATACGAAAAAACCCTTAATGAATGCCACATGTGACATCATATTTCATGTACATCACAATGCAAGTAAACCATTAATGAACATTGCAGTGTGACATGAAATTTGATGAACGTCTCAATGTGAAATAGTCATTAACATGGAAATATGAATATCACAATATGAAAGAACCATTAAGGAATGTTGCAATCCAACTTAACCCTCAATGAATGCTATAATCCAACAAAATCCTTTATGAATGTCACAATGTGACATCACATTTGATCAACACCACAATGCAACATAACCATTAATGAATGTAGGAAGCCAACATAATTCAACAAATATGAGTCTCTCAATGTCACACAACCAGTGAGGAACATCATAATCAAACATATCCACATTATAAAGCAAGACAAAATTATTTTTAACACCTGACATAACCATTGAAGAATATCATATCCTTATAAAACCCTTCATTAATGTTGCAATGCGACAAAACACTTAATAAATGTCACAATGTGACATTACATTTGATGAACATCAAAATGTGACAAAACCCTTCATAAACATTGTAATGTGACATCAAATTAGATGAATGTCAAAATATTACATAGCCATTAATGTGTGAAGATGAATTTCACAATCCTAAATAACTAGTAAGTAGTGCAACAATTTGGCATAACCATACCATGCTTAACCAAGGTCAACCATTGTCGACCATAGTGAAACATGCTCAATCATTACAAAAATTTCTCAACCATAATAAACCATGCTCAAACATACTCAATTTTAGTCAACCATAGTCAAACATTGTAAATGATACAAAAACATAATGAAACATGATCAAACCATTTTACATAACGATTGAATAATTTCATAACCCAACATAGTTCTTGATGAACATTGCAATGTGACAAAACCCTTAATGAATGTCACATTGTGATATGACATTTCATGTATGTCACATGCGTCAAAACCCTTAATCAACATTGCAATGTTGCAAGATGAATGTCGCAATAATGAGGCAAGAAGAATGTTGCAATGCAAAATAACCATTAAGCAATGAAAAAATTGGCATTAAGTTAGTTAAGATGAATGTCGCATTGTAACATAACCATGTTCAAGCATCATAATCCAACATAACACAAGAAAAATGTCACAATGCAAAAAAAACCCTTGATTAATGTTACAAAGTGAGATCACCTTTGAACATCACAATATTATTATTATTAATATAATATATTAATATTATAATACAATAAATCTAATATTATATATATAAAAAAAAACATATAAGTTTTTTATAAATTTATAACAATATAATATAGTAGCTTTATTGATTAATTAATAATAAAATTTTCATTATTAGAATGTATGTTTATACATCTATTCTTTACTAGCAACCACCACCACATTAATATTATTAATGTGTTTGTATATATTGAAAAGTGTATATTTAACATATTAATAATGCTTTTTTCTCTATAGTATGTGCTAAATATAAAAATCATTTAAATGCAAACATTTTTCAATTTTTAAAAATTTAATCATTCTTAATGCTTGCCTTGCTCATCTTAACTAAAATGATTTTATACTAACTGTTTATACATAAAAGTATTTCAATGTACACATAATATTTCAATATCAATTTCTCTCACACACATATTAATTGAAAATAAAGAAATTATTATGATTAAATCATTGATAGTATGTGCTAAATATAAAAATCATTTAAGTGCAAACATTTTTCAATTTTTAAAAATTTAAAAGCTCACTTTAATTAAAATGATTTTATATTAACTTTTTATAAATAAAAGTTATTTCAATGTACACATAATATTTGAATATCAATTTCTCTTACACACATATCAATTGAAAATAATTTCCATGTTATGTTACTTACTATAAGAAGATATATATTACTCAACATGAAATTGACATATATTGACATGTAATATATATAAATTATATACAAAATTTAAAATGATTAAAAATATTTTTTTTTCTTTAAAATCTTTTAATCATCATAATCATACTAATTTATTAATTTAATGATTCTCGTTTGGCAGGTTCATTTTAGTTTGTCCTATTTTATCTTGTCTTACATTACAGCAGGTCCATTTTAGTTTGTCCTATTTTATCTTGTCTTACACTACTCAAATGGTATTTTATATTGTCTTACACTCTCTACTCAAATGGTATTTTCAAAGTTTTTTAAATTAAATAAAATTTAGGAAAGATTTAAAACTTCAATGGATTTGATTTCACAAATTTAGAGTTAATATAGATCTTGAATTATATATATAATAATTGAATTATATATATAATAATTGAAAGTAAAATTCTTATTTTTAAGATATTTTAATTATATTTAAATGATATTTTCAATTTTTTTTTAAATTAAATAAAATTTAGGAAAGATTTAAAACTCCAATGGATTTGATTTCACTTAATCCATAATAAATTTAGAGTTAATATAGATCTAGAATTATATATAGTAATTGAATTGAAAGTAAAATTCTTATTTTTAAGACATTTTAATTAAGTGTTGTTCACTTTAAGGGAGACTTTAAGGGATATGTATAATATATTGTTTGGTTATGATGGATTTTACACTTCCATATATATCATCAATTAACAGATAATAGATCCATCTTAATTTTCCAATTATGATGGGTAAAGATGGATCAAATCTCTAAGGCAATTTTTTTTTTTTGAAATTGAAAAACTTGAGAAAAGATTTACCCTTTAAGGAATTTGATCTCTCACACCAAAAATTTCAAATTTATCATGTTTTTCAAGTGAAAATGTTTTTTGTTATTATATGTATTTGAATAGCCCTAGCTCATGACTATAAGAGGTTTAATATATTTAACTCACTTGGATTAAGGGTAGTAGGAGCTTACTAAGTCATAAGTCCCATGCACTTGCGGTTAATTGAGAGACTTTAGTTTTGCATCATCTTCTCCACATCTATGGCTTCTTTGATCTTGAAACTTTTTAAGCGTCTATACATAGAGTGACATTGAATAACTCCGTTGGAAATGGAGCATCATGGAAGGAATCAAATATAATGCAATTCAACATCACGTTCAAACTCTTAACACAATTATGAAAATCTAGGAAATGAGAATGTGGATTAACAAGTAGAAGAGTGTTTTCATCAATATGCTAGGGATTTGGGCTTATTGTTGCAAATTGATGGGCAAAACTTGAGAATAGGAATTGGTGAGAAAACCAGTAAACAATCCTCACCTAGGACTCCTCTTAACCTAAAACAATGCTTAGCTCCACAAATGAGAGGAAATCTTGCCTGACTGTTTCATCTAGAAAATACAAGGACACATACTTTTCTCCAATATATGGGTCAGCAAGATATTCAATTAACCATTAACAAAAACCAATTTAATTTAATTTAATTTAATGTTATAATAAACTTAATACCTACAATTTATAACAAATACACTATGAAATGGAAAGTCTATTTAACTAGTTTAAACTTTTTATAATAGTAAATATTAACATTTGGATTTTGTATCCATATACCAAATAGCTACTCTCAAAACTTTTTATAGTAGTAAATATTTGACATTTGGATTTTATAGCCATATACCAAATAACTATTCTCAAAACATTTTTTTATGGTAGTAAATATTGACATTTAGATTGTGTATCCATACCAAATAGCTATTATCAACACATGATAAATCCAAGAAATGAATTACTCTAATTTTTATATCTCGGTATTATTGTTGCTCTGCTACCTTCGAATCTATCTACGTACTTCTATCGCATCCAATGTATATCTAATAAATCCGATAGAGGTTGCAGCCCATCCTTTTCAGTTCGTCCTTTTTGCGGTTTTTTTGGCTTTTCATTGTTCTTTGTGTCTCCCATTTAATTGTGTAAATGTTCGCACTACGCGTCTTATCTTTGGTTGGAAAAAGGTAAGAGAATCTATTTCTTTCACGTTTCACGTGTAAGAGAATCTACCGTGCAGAACGCTATCCTACCTCGCACCATTTGGATCAGTCAATTGATTAGAATGTTGTACGTATTAGATCCATCATTTAAAATACCTTTCGGCGCCGTACCCAAGAATATATATTAGTTTTAAAGAGAATATATTTCAGGATTTCTTCACGTGTCACTGGATTAGTTCTACTCATAGTTATGTAGTTATACACATGTGCGTAGTATTATTTGTTGTTCAGACATATGCATTATTTATTTATTTATATTGCCAAACATTTTTTTTAATATGCTTATTAAGAATTCAAGAATTTAATATCTTATATGGGAAAACTGAATTTTTATAAAAAAATAACAATTTGAAATTTTTACATTTAAATTTAATTTTTATCATTTTTAAAAATATATATATTAAAAGTTATAATATTTTTTATTGTTTTTTAAATATATCCAGTGATCATGGACTCAAGTGAAGATGGCATAAAGATGTGTAGTCTTAGCTAAACTATTGGGGAATTATAGAAAACACTATTTGGCAGAGTAAAGATACTATTTTTTTTTTAAGTAAAAAAGAGGTAGATCCTTATTATATTACTCGCAAAAATAAGCATTCATCAGTTGTTCCGTTGGATTAGCAGAAACCGGAACAATTGGGGGCCTAGGATGTCCATGTCCATGTCCATGTCCGTAGAAAACCAGGACAGGTGGTGGCCTATGGTCTGTACATAAACTAGATAAACAAAAGACAGAACTAGTTTGGACCGTGAAGGTTCTGAACTAACTAGAACCATAACTATAACCAGAAGCATTACCCGTTGGCCTTTGAGGTGGCCATGTCGAAATCTTCATCTTGCAGTCCATCCAGAGCTGGCAGCACGTAAGGTCGCGCGCAGGTAGGGCATCTTTGTCTAACTGGTGCGTTGGAAAAGGCATTGTATAACATGTCTATGCATTGGCTCATGAGGGTGCAATGGTGGACTTGATTTGCCCTCTAGCTTCTCAATCTGAACATTAATTCCAAGTGCTCTGGGTGGAATAATGGTGGTGGGACACGCCATTACTCCTGCATGGTCGAAATGGGAGGTGGCGCAAGGATTATGCCACCCTCCTTCGAGGGGCCACCCGGTTCAGTCTTTGCCACCTTGCTTGGTTCCTCCCCGCTTTGTTGATCCCCTACTGCGCCCTAACCCTGATCCTCGACCTTCTTCTCTTGGTCAGTATCTCTCCCCATGTCTCTGGAGGAATTTTGGTTTGCTACAATTGAAACGTCTTGAGAGGCCATGTGTAGCAGCTCTTCTGGAAACTCCTCCTCGATGTAGAAAGTGGTGAATTCCTCCATGTTGCTATGTCCTTGGCTCTCCACAGTGTCGGCTTTAGTGACTTCCCCCAGGAGGCTACTTGATGCCTATCAGTTTTCTGGCACTGTGAAGAGAGAATGCTCTGGAGGAATTTGTAAAGGCTCCTCCGGGAGGACCTCCTCCACGAACGCCATAGGAGGCGACCATGCAAACCTTGCTCTGCATGCAATCTGAGTTCTGACCATTGATAACACGCGCTCCAACCTCTATTGTCTCTTCTGCCTTGCCGGGAAGGTGTACCAAGCTAAGTCGCGTCGTGGCTTTCCCCTCTCCCTCGGCATTGTGATGACAATTTGAATGACTATGATACAGGGGGTGTCTCGGTGGTTGCACCAAAGCTCGAAGTGGTTGGCATGGTGCAAGACAAAGTCGAAATAGAGGGAGCCAAGGCGGATCTGGATGATATCATAGAGGAGCGACAAGACAGGTTCCATTATCGCTCCTCCAACATTTATTGCCTGAACTGTTGGATTGTTCAAGTGAGGGAGAAGTCCCATGGTGGGCAGCTGGTGATAATGGCATGCTCCCATCCTTAATGGTGAGGGGATGAGAGTCGTCCTGCCTTATTTATGGCCGAGCCTGGCTCCTCGCTGCATGGCATTGTTGCTCTACGTGTCACCCCATCCGGGGTAGAATAGAGATACTGTTAAAAAAGAGGTCAAATCAAAATTTAAGGAGAAAATGTGGTGTGATAAAGAGTTGGAGGAAAAATGAAAATTAAGGTATTATAAGGATGTAATCAATCCTAATCTAAAATATCAAATTTATCTATATGTTTTGCCAAGTGTAAAGAAAAAAAATAAGTATTAAGATAAGAACAAATTCTCACAAGCTCCATAGTGAAATTGGGGGTTGGTCGATTCCTAAAATGTCATGGGATGAAAGAGTATGTCACCTTTGTGACAGTAGGAAGGTTGAAGATGAAAAACACTTTCTCTTAACTTGTCGAGCCTATACCCACATTAGATCTCATTTTCAAAATATTTGTCACACTACCAACCTTCCTAACCTCTTAACTCAACAAAAGTATAATGATCTTGGAAAGTTTATCTTAATGCTTTTTTAGAGAAACAAAATTAAATATATAATTTTAATTAAATACATATGGCCATTAATCACATGCTTCTCTACATACATTCAAATTAAATCTAAATTATAATTGAAGTTATATTTTTATATTCAAACAAATTAAATATAATGAATAATGTATTAATATTATTCAAATTAAGTCTAAATTATAATTGAAGTTATGTTTTTATATTCAAACAATTAAATATATAATGAATAATGTATTGTTATCAATAGCTCCATCTTAAACTCACTAATTTAGAGATTCAATTTTTTTATGTAAATTTTTTATTTATTATTTTATTACATTTCAATATAATGATAATAATTAAAATTTAGAACATAATTTTGAAAGGTTTTGTTAGTCTCTTATCAATAAATGCCTTAAAATTTATTATATTCATTATTCACACTAATTTTCTATAAAATATTGTTTCTAGTGTTCCTGTTATTTATAATAATTTTGTTAACAGAATCTAAAATAATTATTGTTGCTGGTATTTATAATAATTTTAACTGAGTGGGAAGATTGTAACCATCCATGAAGATGACGTTATACAAATTTCGTCATCTAAGAAGAACTGAATGGGCACACATTTTTGCTTTTTGCTAAGGTGTAAGAGTGATGTCCTCTACAGTCATCTCGCAAATGTGTCAACGCTATATTCAACCGGATCCTCAAGATGAATTCTCAACCAGGAGAAACTACGGGGACTTCATAATTGACTAAATTAGTTTGGAAGAGGAGAGAAAAAGGTTAAAATATCAAATATTTTCTATAGCTGGATTAAAATGTAAGTAAAAGATGATTTTTTTTAAATTACAATTTTTCATTTTTTATATTTATATTAAAAATTGTAAAATTAAATTATTATATATTTAAGTACATAGATTTAGATTTATTGAAAAAATTTAAATTAATCCATTTTTTAATTAAAAATATTCTTTGTAATGTTAACGAAATAAATCAAAGACAAAGATTAACACAAATAATCATCAGTTAATTATTAGAACAGACAAGATGGGGACGAACTACAAGGAGTGAGAAGATGACCAGCAACAATATGTCCGGTGTCTCTGGGCCTTCATCAACCACGGGTTAAGTGGCTGGCCTTCATCAACAATTGCAAACTCATGGTTTTGATCCTCTATTTGTTGCTGTTTTAATTGCAGTACGTCGGGAGCACAAGAATGTGGATTTTCTGCAGTGGCCTCTACATCAAATGTGTTATACTGTTGTCGCAGCTGGTAACCTTGAGGCATAACGTCCAGTGGCAATTTCATGTGAAAATGTTAATATATATTACCAGACCGTGCAAAACTGTGAGGTTTTAATAGAAATTTCATGTAAAAGAGAAAATGTTAAAAGTATATTCTTCAGAATTAGTCGGAAAATCCACAGTGTTGATGACATCTTGTCGTCGACGTTTCGGATCCAAAGCAAGATCCATCATCGGGACAAAAAAGTCTGGTCGTATATTCTTCCTATATATATATTAAACCAAATAAAACTAATAATTTTGATGATTTAAAAGAAAAAAAAATAGTTATAAACAATTGTTAGCTTGTCAAAATCAAAGTATGAAGATTTGCTCTTGATATTATGAATTTTTACGCCGTATAGTAAGAATCTTTTTTTATGTCTACTTCAATTATAATCTTAATCTCGAAAGCTCGATTATCTCGACAGCTCGATTATCTTAATATTAATGCACCATTAAATCAATAATGGGAAAACGTGATTGGAAACTGTGGTTGGTCAATCAAAATCAACACTTCATTCGTTTTAAATTGAACGGTGCTTAAGAATCAGAAATTCGATCCAGTTTCTTGCTTTTTAAATCAAATTTTAATAAATTATTGAAATAATTATTATGTCAATTTAAAGTAAATAAAATATCAATTTTTTTTTTTTTGAAATAAAATATTTTAAATTACATAAACATTTTTTATACAAATTATCTTCTGACCAAATTGATATCTAATAAATGGTTTACTAAGTTGATGTTATTAGTGACTTCGCATAATAGAGTGTTTTAATTAAGTTGAGGCTGTCACTAATTTCACATAATGGAATATTTTAATAATATACTCTATCACTCATTGTTATAAACCATAAAAACTAAGATAAAATTACTTTACACCTCATGGCTAATGGAGAGTTTAAAACACTAATTGTTCTACACTCAAAATACCAAGATAAAATTACTTTAAATAATAATAATAATAAATCTGAGAAATTTCCAACCTACTAATCCCCAAATTTTAATAAAAAAAAGTGGACAAAAATTATCCTCTTAAAAAAAAAATACCAAAAGATTGCCTCCTCTGCCAAAAGGACCAAAGAAGGTTCCAAATCTGTCACATACTATTGTAATATTTTATAAACTTTTAATAATTTTTTTAAAAAATTGTTAATTATTGATTTGAGTTAGTAATTAGTTAATTTAATTATAGTTTAATTCAATTTATGATTTAATTTATCATTATTGAATGTTTTTATTTTAATATAGTTTATAACTTCGGAATAAAATTTAATTTTATTTTGTTTATAAGTTAAATTTTATAATAAAATTTAAATATAATAATTCTTTATATATACAATAATGTATATTATATGATCTTTTGGTTTTAATATATTTTAATATATATCAATTATAATAATAATAAAGTGTGTTTTGAATCGTTAATTGTGTTTAGAGCTCCATGTTTAATGTTTAACACAAAAAAAAAGGAGGGGACCTAATTATGGTTTTAACTTTTTAACTTGAGGAAATGGTGAGTAGTGAGTTTTTTCTTTTTCTTTTTTGCATAATGGGCCAAATTGGCCATATTTTGAAAATAATGTATGGTTTTGGAGATTTGGTTGTTTTACTAAGGAAGAATTTATGAATGCCAAATTTTATGCCTAGTAAGTTTTGGGGAAGAATCGAGCTATTCCTTTGTTAAATTATGGTTTGATGCCCAGTCAAATATGGAAATCCATATTTGACTTTATCAAGATGTTAACTTTCCAACTCTCTTCTTTGGATGGACATATATAAGAGACAATATATTTTTAATAATAAATGCATGAAACAAATGCAACAACCAAGTTAAAAAGAGGTGACTATGACTCCATGTGTAACATCCCCAGCCATCAACAAGCCTAGGCAATACTACCTACATAACCTTAAATTTGCCTTTAAAGCTCTGATACCATATTGTAACATCCCCGACCCTACAAAGACCGTGTAATGCCACTATTGCGGAATATACACTTATATATAAATGACATGCATTTTAATGAATTAAAATACTTAACATAGAGTAATCATGGAATTACTGCTACCATATACAAACAATGAAAACTAACATTAATTCATATACACAACATAATACATGATAATCATTCATCACAAAACATGCATAAAATACATAATTAATCACATAAATGATACTTATCTTTTATCTAGAGTGAATCCACTAACTACGTGAAGACCTTCCACGAACCTCCCAGCCTTAGACCATGTTTCTCATCACTCCCAGCAGTAGGTCACCTCCGAGCTGGGACTAAACTCCACCGGGCAAGGGAATTCTAGGCTTGGCAAGGACAACAAGGAAGTTTCACAAAGCAACATGAAGGATCTTTTATCCCAGAAGCCACTTATGCCCACAACACATAGACCCTCATTCCCCACACGCCTACTCCACCCTAGGAGACTACACCTTCACTGCTACAAGTCCATCAACCAGTACACCTCCCTTACCTTGGGCTTCAGCAACAGGCTGGACCAAAAGTCTCAGAGTACAGTGGCATCTACGGGACTCCCTTCCAGGAGAACTCACTTCCCAGCATAGTCTCTCACCTGGGAGAGTTGCTCACAGGTCTGATAACCATTCTTTGAATCAGCTACAACCGAGTACGGTTGACAACAACAGTTAACGACAACAGGGAAAAATGGGTATGGACACCCGAATAGGCAACAACCTAATGCTAAGTCTCAACATGGATCAGGTGACTGCAATTGCGTTGGGATTCACTTGAAACAACACAGGACGACTTTCTCGTTTTTGGTTTTAGAGATGCGTGAGGTATGTTGAAGTGAGACAATGCAGAGGAAAGAACGTTTCAGATAGAGTAGCACTAGCGAACTCAGGCGAATGATCCCGAATGGAAGAGAGAACCCACCCAATACGAGCTGACGCTTCAGCTTTAGCTGCATCCACCCAGGCAGACACTTGTCTTCCTGGAGTTGCATGCACTCCATTTCGCTTATGTCCCACTTCCCAGGATCTTAGGATAACAAAACATAATATG
>SNQJ01S0027495.1:82053-110566 GCA_010110895.2 Picea sitchensis | reverse complement strand
AATATGTTTTCCATTGAGTTTAAATATACATCTCTTGGAAAAAAAATTAATATTTTTACCAATCGTTGTCATCCACAATAACTAAAAAGAATTTATTTTAACATAACAAGAGTTGTCACGATTACACAAAAGTCAAGGGAGTTGAAATATTTCATCCATAAGTAGTGTGCATAGGTTTAGGAATAAGTAATCGGCTTTCTTCCACAACGAANTATATTTTTATTATTTAAATATGTTTTCCATTGAGTTTAAATATACATCTCTTGGAAAAAAAATTAATATTTTTACCAATCGTTTTCATCCACAATAACTAAAAAGAATTTATTTTAACATAACAAGAGTTGTCACGATTACACAAAAGTCAAGGGAGTTGAAATATTTCATCCATAAGTAGTGTGCATAGGTTTAGGAATAAGTAATCGGCTTTCTTCCACAACGAAATGGGTCTCAGGCAGGGTTGCCCACTCTCGCCTTTATTATTTGTTTTGATCATGGAAGGCTTGAGCTTGGCACTTAAGCATAGACAAGAGGAAGGACTTCTGATCGGAATCAAGGTTTCCAGATACATTCAAATTCTGCATCTTTTATTTGCTGACGATGTCTTAATCATGACAAAAGCTTCCTTAGAGGAATGGCGAGAGATTAGCAAAATCTTGCATCTTTTCTGTAGTGCAACGGGCCTTCATATCAATGCACAAAAAACTACTTTCTTGTAGTTTGGTGTCAGTCAACAGGTTCTTGATGGTATTAAAGCACATTTTCAATATCAAATGCAGGATCTGGAGAAGTGATTCAAGTATCTTGGATATTATCTGAAGATGGGTAGGTACAAAACTGAGGATTGGTTATGGATTTTAGAAAAATATGAAAAGAGAATTAGACATTGGTGCAACCAGTGGTTGTATATCGGGGGCTGCCTAGTCTTGATAAAATCAGTTCTTGAGAGTCAACCAGTGTATTGGTTGGCCTTATCAAACATACCTGCCACTACCCTTCATAGAATCCGTCAACTTATCTTTGGTTTCCTTTGTTTTGGCTGTAAGAAGAAAAAAAGCTTTCACCTTTGCAACCATAATCTCGTTGCTCGCCCTAAGACTCTTGGGGGGTGGGGACTGAGAAACCTCCTTTGTCTTAGCAGAGCATTGGCAACAAACACCCTTTGGAGGGCCTTGATGCACGATGGTCTTTGGCATCGGGTTTTAAAATCCAAATACTTTCCATCCATTTCAGTGGAAAGTTGGTTTTGCATTGTCAGCACCTCTCGGACAAAAGGATCACAACCCTGGGTCCACTTATTAAAATCTGTGCATATTCTCCTTCACTGGATTGCTTGGAGACCCAACATGGGACACACTATTGTGATTGGTCGTGATCGTATCTTGGGCATGGGGGAGTCAACCATATTATCGGAGGAACTCATTCAAGCAATCAATAGGAAGGGATTCATTACCTCTACCAGGCAATTGAGGATACCCGAGTGAGAATAATTTCAACAAATTGGTACTTTGGAGAGACACTAAATCTAGTAGGGACCCTACTAAGTGAATGGAAAATTTTTAGATGCGGCCTCATCAACTGAGGCATCCTCTTACACAATTCACTAGATGTTTAATCTGGACAGGTGGAGACCAGACGAGTATTACCTCGATCAAGAACATTTATTTGGCCGTGGAAAAAAAGAAATGGACTCATACGATCCGAGGTTGGAAAAAGGCACTTTGGTCTTGGGCCTGCCCTTTAAAAATTAAAATTTTCATTTGGCTAGTAGTTGAAAACAGAATCCTCACCTGGGAGGTATTAGAACAGAGAGGTTTCATAGAACCTGACATTTGTATACTCTGCAAAACTAACCGTGAGAATACACACCATCTGTTGGTTGACTGTTAGTTTACTGTGGCGGTATGGAACAATTTATTATTACATTTTAACTCTTTGGTTAATTGGTCAAGCACTAGTCTTGAGGAATGTTTCAATACCTGGCATAAACCCAAAGCTATACATTTAACTTTGCCAACATACATCTGCTGGTTTGTGTGGCAAGAAAGGAATACAATACTTTTTGAAGATCAACACTCATCCATTCAGCGGGTGGTCCATCGGGTTACAACTGCCAGCAGGATCATATAATGATTCCGAGAAATATTTATCGGAAAAAGGGGCATTGCTGCCATAGTTGGAGTGGGCTGGTTGGCTGGTTTGATGGAGCAGCGGAGTCTTCGGGCTTGAATAGTGGTGCAGGAGGCATTATCAAGATGGATGGACAATGCAACTACAAATGGCTCATCAATTGTGGGTAGGGGACAAACACTAGAGCAGAATTGTTGGGAGCCTGGGCACTACTCACACTAGCTTCCCGACTTTCCATCCAATCCATCCAAGTTCAGGGCGACTCCAAGGTTATCATTGACTGGTTAAAGGAGAAGGGTCGACTCCAAGTTGTTACATTAGATTGTTGGAAACTCAGATTAAGGAGACTAATTGAACTCTTCCATCCTATCTCTTTTGCTCATGTTTATAGAGAAGACAATGAAATGGCTGATAGACTCTCAAAGCAGGCACTTCTCAAAGATCCTGGGAAAATCTACTATTTCCAATGCGTCGAGGAACATGAGGGTCCTCTTCTATCACTTGAACTATATTAGATTCTGCGATTTTTGAGTTTTGACTTGTTGCCTACTATTTCAGTTGGGATAAGGCTGTTATTGTTATGGACTTTCTTTCCATCTCCATGTTAGTCTACTTTTTATTCCTCTCAACCATTTGGCAGATTGTTTTTTTTGTTAAGGATGTAATGGGTTTTAGACTCTAGATTCTGTCAGCTACACTATCCTGATATGGGCACTGTGTTGTAGAAATTTTGTATGGAAACTCTTTGTAAAGACCAATTTATATTACCTTATTAATATAAAGTGAAAATTTTCAGTGGAAAAAAAAAGTAGTTGGGTTGGTGAGAGATTTACTCTCCCACTGTATTTGTTTAATAAATGTAAGTGACTATATAAATATATGTAATAGTTTTTTATCATATGTAAGTGAGTGTATAAATGTATGTAATAGTTTTTTATTATATGTAAGTGAGTGTCCCACTGTATTTGTTTAAGAAATGTAAGTGAGCATCCCACTGTATTTGTTTAAGAAATGTAAGTGAGTGTATAAATATATGTAATAGTTTTTTATCATATGTAAGTGAGTGTATAAATGTATGTAATAGTTTTTTTATTATATGTAAGTGAGTGTATAAATGTATGTAGTAGTTTTTAATTAAGATATGGAGGTAATATTAATATTGTAATGCTAGTTTCTTTGAATGGGGTGTTACTTGTTCCACATGCAAATCCTTGACATAATGTGGACAATCGTCGTCATCTCCCCACTCTTTACTCTAATGTGTGGTATTAATGCAATAACGTTC
This sequence comes from Picea sitchensis, assembly GCA_010110895.2. NCBI lineage: Eukaryota > Viridiplantae > Streptophyta > Pinopsida > Pinales > Pinaceae > Picea > Picea sitchensis. The sequence goes on along the minus strand of SNQJ01S0027495.1, from coordinate 107,154 downwards.
AGAGCGAGCTTTGATCGTTTAGGAAACTTCACGTTTTGGTTCGCAATTGCGAGGAACATTATCTGCGCAGGTACAACAGAGTTGAGTGATGTCAAATCAAGTTTAATGATAACTTCAATAGCTTGGATAGGTAATATTTTCACGATTTTGTTTTTGGTTCACTCACTACACCTCATCCTTGTTTCATTTGACGGTATTGCTCCCTAGTGCCCCTTATGATTCTTCATCCTCTTGCTTGTTTGCACCCATGCTTTTGGTTTTCCGGTCTCTTCTTGGACACCATGTCAAGGGAGCATGGCAAGCCCAAGCGAGGCTCAAACTATTATCGCCATCTGGCCAGATGTACTCATCTCGCTCCCTATTTGCTCAGTGCATAGCCTGCCCTTGGCCCGCCTCCTTCCCCTGCTTTGCCCTCTACTGAGTCTCTTTCCATTGCCAATAATAGGGAAGATTATGATGGGGGTCCTATCCTAGTCGAGGAGGAATTCCCCCCCTACTCCACCCCAACCTCTCGTCTAGCCATTGGTGGTATCTCTCGTGGACACTCAACATTTTCTGGGTTCTTCCACTCTGGCGTGCAGTGGTTTTCCAATCCAGACAACGGAAGAGCAATGGAGTTGCCCTGTCCTCGAGGAGGTGGCTCCCATGGTCGTTGAAGAAATAGCTCATGTTGCTACATGCTTGGACAAATTAATTACTTTGATCGAGCCTGCGTTGTCCTAAGTAGCTCCCCTGCGTGGCTTCTCTGATGAACAATTGCAACTCGTTTTTGACATGCGTCGGGATGTTGTGGATCAACTCTTTTGCCAGGATATCCTCAATTACAAGTTGGATGCACTCTTTGATTCTCTTTCAGGCGATCTTGTCAACCGACGTTGCCCCACCTGCTGCCAACCCTTCATCTTCACTTTGGTTTGGCCACATTCTCCTCCAGGCGATGGGAGTTGTTAGTCCCTAAAGGTGCACTTGGCTGTGAGAGGGCAAGCTAGGGCATCATCAGGTTATTGCAATGGTATTTTTAAGGGTTTTATGAATAGGTTTTTAGAAAATGGTTTAAAGTTGGTTCAAGGGTTCAAAATAAACACATAACTCAAAATAAAGCCAGAAAATAACCCACTGATTTAGTAAATGGTAGTCACATTAATAAATAAGAAAATAAGGTAAATAAAGAAAGAAAATATGAGAGTATTCAATTTGTCAACCCCATATAGATTTCTTATTTCAAAATATCATTGAGAAACAAGAACATGTACTTGAAGGCAAATCTTGATAATAAACAAGAACAATAAAGTTTTCATTGTGTTACTTAAGATAAATGAATCAATGCATTGTAACATAAAAAATGACTTCAAGTAAGAAAAGAAATAGAATATGAAATGAAATAAAATATTACCATCAACATGTCTTTGCCATTTAGTATCAATGTGGAATATAAACTGTCATACAATGGATTTGCAAAATAGGTCCCTGAATGCCCAACTTATCCACTACTAACTTCTCCTTCTATAGAGTTTATATAGAAACAATACATAATTATCAAGATCCAAAAGAAATGGATCTGAAAACCTCCTCATCTATATTTAGTTTCTTGTTTCAAATAATCAAGGAGAAGATCCAATTTGATCTCCAAGTCAAATTGATGAGGTGTCTTGTCAACTGTTGTCCATAAGATTTTTTAGGAAAATAAATTTGGCAAATTCCTGAAAAATAGGGTCCAACAATATCTTCATATCTCTCAAACAGTGATAGTTGTGCAAAAACTGAGAGGTTTTTGTGAAGGGGCCCGTTCCCAACAAAAAAATATTCTTGTTTCCAAAAATTCATCTCCAATTGTTCTGCAACCTCTCCCAAAATTACTGACTAAAACAAGAAATTATTTATTGTGAAATCTCAGAAAAATAGGCCTCAAAGATAAATTCAAATCTCTTAAGATTTGATAGTTGTGTAAAAACCGAGAGAGGCTTTTGTGAAGGGGCATGTTCCCAACAAAAACGTCTTTTGGTTTAAACGAATTCATCTCCAGCTGATCTGAAACCTCTCTTGAGGATAAAGACTAAAACAGGTAAAAAACAAAGTATGCCTGTATTGATTTCTGCTCTTCTTATTTTTTAAGGTTGTATAAGCCAACTGTTGAGACACTATATGAGGTTCATAGAATGGGTGATTTCAACTATGATGCACCTGGTGTGGAACCATAGGTCCATTGTATGCTATTCCAAAGAGAGCACGTGATATAGAGAAAATAAAGGTCGATTGTTGGATGACAAAACTAAGTAAATGAGCTTGTAAAACTACAACATTTGCAACACTGCCATAAAATAAGTTGTTCCCAGTACCATTGACTGAAGAAATGCATGTAGATGTAGTGTTGCCATCAGAAAACATAGTTACAGTTCCCAAAACATTTCTCCCTGTTGTGTTAGCAACTCCTTTACTTTGTCTTTTTCCTTCCTTGCTTTCACTTTAGATTCTGGATATTACTCTACAAGGGTAGGTAAATTCAGATCTATATTTATTGACAACTCTGGTGGATTTCCTTCAAGGGAATTTAGCTATAGGTATTTAATTTTTGCTCTGTTTTTTACCCTTTTCATTCTTCTTAACTGTAGATTGTTGTTTCTACTTGACTGGAGTCTGAACTGGGCTTATAGTGTAATCCTCATTTTCATCAATTTCCCTCTTTATATATGGATTGGAATATATGTCAGTGTCTTCATCTTTTCTAGACTTCTTTCCTCGACTAGTGGTAGCTTGCTCATGCTTTTTACCTACAGGTAAATCTCCAATGGTTTGATGAGTTTGCAACTTCCTCTTACTAGCCCGAGTTACCCTTGCTGCAGGTGATTCTTCTTTAATTAGGAACTCAGTGGGTTTACTAGTCTGTTTCTGTTGAGCTGATTTCTTCCTTTTGACATTTTTTGATTTAGCTGACTGTAAATCATTTCTTAAAGACTGGATTAGCCAATGCTAAGGTCTTTGGACTTCATTTAAAGAGGAGATTACCAACGTCTTAATTAAACCTTGGTGAAAGAGACTACCTTTAGTTGTAGCAGGATGAGACTGCACTCTCTTGGACATTTTAGATAATCTCTTAAGTAGAAAGTAGGGTAAATTAAGAGGATAATCACCATTACTATAAATTAGCAGTCTGATATGGTAAAGATAAACCAATGAAAACCTACCCTCACACGTGATATACCTGTGGATGATCAATAAAGCGGTATGCCATTCCTTCTTTACCCAACTATGTGGTATTCCCTTTTTCCAGTTAGGGTTTTGTTTTTTTGGGATTAAAAATTGATTCACAGATTCCATAACCACGTTCTCCTTCTTCCACCACCTTTCCCCACCAACTGGAAATCTACAGGCTTTAGCAATTGAATTTTTTAGTCACCGACATCAGTAATTTTCAAACTATAGCTTCAAAACCATCAAAATTCTGTGCAAAAACCATTGAAATTTGTTCATCGTGTCCTTGGAAGGTTGTGAAAAAGTCAAACCAACCCGCATCTTTAAACCTTTGTGCCATTTGAGGGTATGCTTCGAGTAATTTTGTGCCCTCAGGTTCCACCCGAGAAAAGATCATGGAGAGTTATGCAGATCCTCTAATCACGATTTTGAGAAATTACGATGCGATTAGGGAAAGTTGGCGCATGTAAAAATATGATTATTTCTAGCGCTGTAGGAATAACGCTATTCCTGTAGCGCCATTTGTGACTTGGCAAGAATTTTGAAAATTAAAAAATGAATAGACAAGAGATATGACAAGATTTATCATATCAAATCCTAAACTTTTAAAAACTTCAAAAATCATTTAAAAGTGCAATACAAATGGAAAAATGACCATTTAAACCAAGAGGTAAAAATCAAGTTTGGGAAACAAAGTATAAGTAGGGAGGATCAAGGATTAGGGACACCCACTTAATAAAAAACAAAGTTAGAGACTAACACTGGCTCCTTCTGGGGGTAAAGTTTCATGAGGAAACTTTAAGATCTGCAGACCAATGCCTTTAAATCCTTCTAATTTCCCTATTCTGTCACCCTTTATTTAAAACACAAACTGTAAAGAAAAAATTCCATTGGGTATATGGAGTCTTTATTTGAGCTCAAAAATAACAACCACAAAACTGCAAGTAGTCTCTCCATTGGGCTATGGAGCTCTTATTCTTGCATAATGAAAACTTGACACTACTCTCATACTGTAAATTGATCTTCAAACTGAAACCAACATGCTCAAAAATAAATCTTATTTATGTACAACTCCTACACAACTAACCAATCAGTTCCTTGATCAGGTCACTTCAAACTTCCAATGCAGTCATGAAAGTATTTGACTGACAAGATGGTCTTCTTCCTTGCAAGTAAATAAGAAAATGTAGAAAAACTAAGATTTTTGCAGTAAAAAATGAATGGGCAACCCATACTTACAATTGTAATATGCTGTAATTTCAAATGCTGCAAAATTTTGAACCTCTAGAAACACTGACTCCATGTAGGCGACTATTGGACCATATATAATATGACAAAATTCCAGCTGATGAAAAAACCCAAACTGCTCCCTTGCAATTTCTATTGTATTTGGGAGACCATAATCCACTTGATTTCCTTGAAACAACACATGAACATCACTTGTTTTATGACAGTGAACAACAACACCTTGGATATGCTGATTTCCTTCATCTATTTCTCCAACATTAGATTCATACTCATCACAAACAGGATCACTGTTGCATAGGTCAAAGAATGCTGATGTGAAATTATGATCTTCTCCATTTTCATATTCATCATATACGGGTTCACTATAAAAAAATTCTGAATTTTGAAATTCACAAAATTTTGTTTTATTATGCTCTTCAAAGAAAGAACACAAATGAACAACTTGGTCTTTTGGAACAAAAATTTCATTATGACAATCCAATAAATTTGTTGTTATACTATCCATGACACTATCATCAACAACATCTTGAAAAACTTCTCCTTGAAAAGAAGAATGAGAGAAGGTTTCATGAATGATCAAATCTTCTTCATCATGATAGGATGGGGACTTTTGATTGATTTCAACTGGCAATGATAAAAAAAATTGTTCACCATCAATATAATCTTCAAGACTTTCTTCGCTAAAATATTGGCTTTCATAAATATTTCCAGTAGCAAATTCTTCACGAAGAGACCCATCCGAATGGCCATCAAAATTGTTAGGAGCATTATGAGAACATTCCAAAATATCTTCACTGATCTCATCACTAAATCCCTGCTGAAATTTTTTGCTAAGAGTTTAAATTGCTCACAAAAATCATTCAAGAGGCATTCGGCAGGATAAATCCTCTTACAAAATGAATGAAAAACAACATGAATATCATTTAATGATGAAATATTGGAAACGAGAAGAGATCAGTACCATTGTCTCGCCTCTCCTTCCAAGGAGTACATAAACATCTTCAACAATACATCTTCATGATGAATATCAAGTTGGTCCATGTATTGATGAAAATCAATCAAGTGTTGTGCATGATGATTGTGATCATCTCCTCTGAACCTCAGAAGGTAGTCTCCCCATTCATGCATAGTAGGCACAACATTTGGAAAACCAGGAATACCGGAGAAATCAAATGGAGCAAACCTACGAGCCAAAATGGCTTCCATAGCCTTTGACATCTTGGATCAGTGGGGTTGCCAATGGATTCTTCCTTCATGGAGTCGTCAGGTGGATGATATAGTCAGAAAAAATGTCCAACTCTTGTTCACCATCAAGATCTAGAATCGATCGTTGTCATTCTCTGATCCAGGTGGATATCGGTGGCCACCCACATTTTCCAAATGGCTCAAAACGATTTTCTGGCAATTTTGGCAATTTACTATTTTTAGCAGGTTTTAACTTTCGGGGCCATTTTGAGGGTCCAAATGAAGGTTTTTAGAAATCGAAGTTCTCAATGATAGCTAAAGGCATGATTGAGCCCCCAAAATGAATCTCCTCAACGATACCTTTCCAACGAGCTATCACACACCTAAAACGGAGATCGTATGCAAAAGTTACGACCCCGGGAAGTTGATGTACTCACTTACCCAAACGGGGCCCACATGATTTTCCAAATGGCTCAAAACGATTTTTCCGCAATTTTGGCAATTTACTATTTTAAAGTGTGTTTTAACTTCTGGGGCCATTTGAGGGTCCAAATGAAGGTTTTTAGAAATCGAAGTTCTCAATGATAAAGCAAGGCACGATTGAGCCCCAAAATGAATCTCCCCAATCATACCTTTCCAACATGCTATCACAGACCCAAAACGGAGATCAGATGTAAAGTTACCGACCTTGAAAGTTGATGTACTCATACACTTACCCAAACGTAAATCTTACATGACTTTTGGCGCTTCATCTCCTAGGGAAGTAGTTTTTGGATGTCTAAGACTTTGGAATTCCTTTTATTGTAAAAGGCCTTCAGAGTCTCATTGTAATCATCTTCTTTAAGGTAATGCGAATACTACATCTCTTCCGTGAGATAAGCTACCACCATTCTAGCGTAGTCTTTCATCAGATTTTACGTACCGCATTTCCTCTCATCATTAGAAATCAAAATACCGTATAACTGCGGTTTATGGTTGCATCTCATACTTATGTTATAATATTGAATAATCAGTAATATCTCTGCGGTATTTCTTTATTATAATATTCTCCTACCGTACCAAAATAATCCCGGACAAGGGGTACGAGCAATGCCTTTGATCATTTTTTCGCTAGCATGTCCCCGAATTTAGGTCCGAGTATAAGTTGGGTCTCGAAGTTTGTCTCTCTCTGAAGACAATCGCCTCGCGACACCTAAGAAACCCTCAATGATGGAAGAAAAGAAAACGACGGAGAAGACGATCCAATCAATCTATTGTTTGAGTAAGCTCTCACGACGTAGGGATAAAATGATGGAGAATTTTGCCCACATCCTTCAACTACCACGATAGCATCAAGCTTATCTTCATCAGCTGCCACTTTGAGGCAATCAGCCTTTCTACAAGGTACATGTTAATTTTGATATCCCCCAGATTTTGAAGGTCAAATAGATGCGCATGCCCCGATAAATGGTTAAATCGCTAGAAGGTTATTATTTTCCTGCTCATAATTTTTCCACAAGGAAAATATCACCTTCACACTCTGCTGCCTCCCATGTCAAACATTGGTGGAAACTTAATGGGAGCAGATTTCCACAGAGGATTCCCTCGAAATATATGGGGCCGAGTCCAATCTGGGATTTTGTGGATGCGAAGGAACACACTACCCTGTTGGAAACTATGAGGGACTTACGAGACATTGGACCACACTATGACAAGAGAGGGGCCAATGGTCTGAGTTCACCAATAGCTTCCATACCTTGTGCAAATTCCAAGTCAAGGTAATTTCAAAGACTCCGAACCACATTTGGTTCTCAAATACCGGGGGCTCTACACAGATACATACAAAATGAAATGGAATTTATGGACACCTCATACTTGCCTATCAATATGTCAAGAAAATCGAAAGGTAAATTTGGCACCGTAACAAATGTGAGTTTAATCAAGAACCAATAACAACCAAAGTATGAAAAGATAGCCCTAACAAAATACCAAAACCACCCAAGCCATTGTGAAAAGAAGGGTCACTTGAAGACAAAGAAGGACATCAAAATGGTGTGATTTTACCAAAGCCTCTGCACAACACCGAAGGAATGTTTCTCAAAATAGCCATTGGTGGCTAAGATCAAAGACATGCTGAGATGAACTCTCATCTTAATCAATTCTAAAATAATGGTAATAGATAGATCGTCGACGCAGACCCCACCGCTATCAACAACCGCTAACAATTCAAACTTAAGAACCAATGATCCTCAAGAGGGGGGAGCTTTTCATTCACGTGATGTGGGTGAAGGGGACCCCGCTGCATTTCTTATTGTTGGAAGGAAGCCAAAAGAACTCCTTATCTCGCCAGAGGTCGCCCAAACAATTGATTGTCGACAACACCCACACCCGCAACCATATTAACACGGGTGGCTTCATTTTAAGGATCTAGATCTTCATGTCACTCAACGTCGCATTGTCACAAGATCCAACCCTTCAAGGATGAGATATTATGTGATGTTGCCCCAATCGATGTCCGGTGGATGTCTCCTTGGGCCAACCATATATGTATATCAATTCATGCTATTTTATGAGTCTCCACTCAGGAAAGTGTCATTGTTACTTTGGGGGGTCATCTCTATAGAATACCGTAGGTAGTCTCTGACTATTGTTCCATCTAAAAAGTGTCAGTAAGGTAGTATCTCATACCGCAAAATTCAACTTCTTCACAACTGCTCAAAAGGAGATCAAAAGGACACCGCAACCACTACATCCTTTCCCTGGGCACCTCTAAGTATCCAACAAGCGTTGATATGATACAACAAAGTGCAAAGATTCCTTCGCACATCATCCTCTCATGTATCAATACTTGTTGAACAGCCTCAACCCAAATGGTGTCTCTCAGGATGATTTCAATAACCGAAAATAACGCTCCAAAGAAGACAAACAACCACCAAGATGCATTCAACAAATGCTTTTCCTCTCCCCTGAGAACTCAACGCAAAGGAGACCATTAATCTAAGTGAGGGAGGATTGATCTGTGGATACTTCCAAGGGCCACCTACCTTTCCAAATGGCTCAAAACGGCTTTCCGACAATTTTGGCACTTCTACTATTTTGAAGCGGGTAGTTTTAACTTCCTGGGCCATTTCAGAGGGTCCTAAATGAAGGTTTTTCGAGATTGAGGTTCTCAATGATACCGGTTGCTACGATTTGAGCCCCTGTACCAATCTCCCCTAATTTACACCTTCCAACAAGCCATCACACACCCAAAACAGGGAAGATCGTGATGCAAAAGCTAATGACTCGAAGTTGATGTACTCCACTTACCCAAACCTGGGCCCACATGACCTCCTTCTTTGGCCATCCTAGGGTTAGGTTTTGGATGTCTAAGACTTCGCATTCCCGCTATTGTAAAAGGCCCTTAGAGCCTCATTGTAATCATCTTCATAATGCGAAAATACTACATCTCGCAGATAAGCTACCGCTCATCTCTAGCTTAGCCCTTCACTCAGATTATGTCCTATACATTTATGATTAATAGAAACTGTATTACTCAGATATCCTATGGTTTCATGGCTTTACCCTCCATATATCAAGAAATCGTGTATTACTGTATATCTGTGTTTATGGTTGCATCTCTGATACATTTCTGTTATATTATTGAATATCTGCAATATCTCTGTGCATTTCTTTATTATATCTCCGCTCTCATTTCGTGTCGAAAATAATCCGGATCATTCTCCCAGGGATAAATACTTTGTGTCTCCATCCCCGACAATGACGCCAAAAGATGTTAGTCCCTAAAGTTGCACTTGACTGTGAGAGGGAAAGCTAGGGCATCATCAGGTTATTGCAATGGTATTTTTAAGGGTTTTCTGAATAGGTTTTTAGAAAATGGTTGAAAGTTGGTTCAAGGGTTCAAAATAAGCACATAACTCAAAATAAAGCCAGAAAATAACCCACTGATTTAGTAAATGGTAGTCACATTAATAGATCAGACAATAAGGTAAATAAAGAAAGAAAATATGAGAGTATTCAATTTTTCAACCCCATATAGATTTCTTATTTCAAAATATCATTGAGAAACAAGAACATGTACTTGAAGGCAAATCTTGATAATAAACAAGAGCAGTAAAGTTTTCACTGTGTTACTTAAGATCAAGGAATCAATGCATTACAACAGAAAAAATGACTTCAAGTAAGAAAAGAAATAGAATATGAAATGAAAGAAAATCTGACCATCAAAATTCCTTTGCCATTTAGTATCAATGTGGAATATAAACTGTCTTACAATGGATTTGCAAAATAGGTCCCTGAATGCGCAACTTATCCACCACTAACTTCTCCTTCTACAAAGTTTATATAGAAACAATACATAATTATCAAGATCCAAAAGAAATGGATATGAAAACCTCCTCATTTATATTTAGTTTCTTGTTTCAAATAATCAAGGAGAAGATCGAATCTGATCTCCAAGTCGAATTGATGAGGTGGCTTGTCCACTGTTGTCCATGAGATTTTTTAGGAAAATAAATCTAGCAAATTCTTGAAAAATAGGGTCCAACAATCTCTTCGTATCTCTCAAACGGTGATATATGTGTAAAAATCAAGAGAAGTTTTTGTGAAGGGGCCCGTTCCCAACAAAACCCTCTTTTGGTTTCCAAAAATTCATCTCTAGCTGTTCTGCAACCTCCCCCAAAATTATTGACTAAAACAAGAATTTATTTATTGTGAAATCTCAGAAAAAATAGGTCTCAAAGATAAATTCAAATCTCTTCAAATGTGATAGTTGTGTAAAAACCAAGAGAATTTTTTGTGAAGGGGCATGTTCCCAACAAAAAACGTTTTTGGTTTCAATGAATTCATCTCAAGCTATTTTGAAACCTCTCTTGAGGATAAAGACTGAAAGAGGTAAAAAACAAAGTATGCATGTATTGATTTATGCTCTTCTTATTTTTTGAGGTTGTATAAGCCAATTGTTGAGACACCATATCAGGTTCATAGAATGGGTGATTTCAACTATGAGGCACCTGTTGTGGTACCATAGGTCCATTGTATGCTATTCCAAAGAGAGCAGGTGATATAGAGAAAAGAAAGGTAGATTGTTGGATGACAGAGCTAAGTAAATGAGCCTGTAAAACTGCAACATTTGCAACACTGCCATAAAATAAGTTGTTCCCAGTACCACTCACTAAAGAAATGCATGCATATGTAGTGCTGCCATCAGAAAACATAGCTACAGTTCCCAAAACATTTCTCCATGTTGTGTTAGCAGCTCCTTTACTCTATCTTTTTCCTTCCTTGCTTTCACTTTAAATTCCGGATATTACTCTACAGGGGTAGGTAAATTTAGATCTATATTTATTAGCAGCTTTGGTGGAATTACTTCTAGGGAATTTAGGTACAAGAGTTTACTTTTTGCTCTGTTTTTTACCCTTTGCATTCTTCTTAACTGTAGATTGTTGTTTCTACTTGACTGGAGTTTGAACTGGGCTTATAGTGTAATCCTCATTTTCATCAATTTCCCTCTTTATATCTGGATTGGAATATATGTCAGTGTCTTCATCTGTTCTAGACTTCTTTCCTAAACTAGTGGTAGCTTCCTCATGTTCTTTACCTACATGGAAATCTCCAATGGTTTGTTGAGTTTGCAACTTGCTCTTGCTAGCCCGAGTTACCCTTGTTGCAGGTGATTCTTCTTTAATTAGGAACTTAGTGGCTTTACCAGTTTGTTTTTGTTGGGCTGATTTCTTCCTTTTGGAATTTTTTGATTTAGCTGACTGTAAATCATTTCTTAAAGATTGGATTAGCCAATCCCAAGGTCTCTGGACTTCGTTTAAAGAGGAGATTACCAGTGTATTAATTAAACTCTGGTGAAAGAGACTACCTTTAGCTGTAGCAGGATGAGGCTGCACTCTCTTGGACATTTTAGATAATCTTTTAAGTAGAAAGTAGGGTAAATTAAGAGGATAATCACCATTAATGTGAATTAGCAGTCTGTTATGGTGAAGATAAACCAATGAAAACCTGCCCTCACACGTGATATACATGTGGATGATCAACAAAGCGGTATGCCATTCCTTCTTTACCCAACTATGTGGTATTCTCTTTTTCCAGTTAGGGTTTTGTTTTTTTGGGATTAAAAATTGATTCACAAATTCCATAACCACCTTCTCCTTCTTCCTCCACCTTTCCTCGCCAACTTGCAATCTACAGGCTTTAGCAATTGAATGTTCAATCACCAGCATCAGTAATTTTCCAACTATAGCTTCAAAGCCATAAAAATTATGTGCGAAAACCATTGAAATATGTTCATCGTGCCCCTGGAAAGTTGTGAAAAGGTCAAACCAACCCGCATCTTTAAACCTCCGTGCCATTTGAGGGTATGCTTCGAGTAATTTCATGCCCTCAGGTTCCAGTCTGATAATCTGGCTGCTCTTCTTTGGTGCCATGTTGTTGATATGGTCTTGTAAACAGATCTGCGAGGATTGGTGATTTGAATTCTCAATTCCCGTGGGCTGTTAAGAGCTAAGAATCACTTCTTCCTTCAATTTGATCTCTACACAAAATAGCTGACACACTAAAATAGAAGGTGATGGTTCTGTTAATGATATTCAAACATGTTTTATTTGATGCAGGTATGGCAGGTACAACTCAATCCCTCATATGTAGTTGTTATAATCGCAGTACCAACCCAAGAAAAGATCGTGGAGAGGCATGTATATCCTCTAATCACAATTTTGAGAAATCATGATGCAATCAGGGTAGGATGGCACATGTAAAAATATGATTATTCCTAGCGCTGCAGGAATAACGCTATTCTTGTAGCGCCATTTATGACTTGGAAAAAAATTGGAAAATTCAAAAATGAATAGACAGGTGATGTGATGAGATTTATCATATCAAATCCTAAACTTTTAAAAACTTTGAAAATCGTTTAAAAGTGCAATACAAATGGAAAAAGGACCATTTAAACCAAGAGGTAAAAATCAAGTTTGGGCAACAAAGTATAAGCAGGGAGGATCAAGGATTCAGGACACTCACTTAATAAAAAACAAAGTTAGAGACTAACAAGAGTAATGACAGATTCAGTGTATGAAGTTTCTTGGTCTCAACTTTTTGCTTTTTTTGTTATAATAGACACAAAATTCTACTGGCCTTCATGCCAGTTTTGTAATATCTTCAGATACTTGTACACTTCAATTATTGCAAATAGAAAAGTCATGGACATCTTCCCGTGGACTTGGGGTCTAGCTTTGGTTTCCATTTTTGGCAAGACAGATGCTAGGTCCTTTAGCATTTGTAAGTTTTTTTAGAATTTTGAGGTAATATCAACTTTTTATTTACAAAAAAAAACATTGTAATATTAGTTATTGTTTTACATTGTTAATGTGCTTACTAAAACATTGTTATTTTGCCTACTAAAACATTGTTATTTTGTTTATTTTCCTTTTTATAAATTTCAATTGAACACTATAAAGTATGTATAGACTTGATTTTCTCGGAAGTAGGCTTAGAGCAAGAATTTTGGGAAGATAATTGACGGATCTTTCAATTACTTTCTAATTAACCTAGTAAGCAAATAAAGAGTTGTACATTTAATTGTTAATTTGGGGCTCGTGTGGAACTTGTGAATTGTCGTGCACAATTTATGCGAGGAGAGTGTTTTTTTGACTATGGCATTGTAGCACTATAATGTCACAATTCAAATACTCATAATACATAATTAAGTCACTAACCGATGCTAAGGCCTAATTTTCTCTTCATAAATTAAAGCACACTTGCAGGAATTGAAATCGTACTTGTGGAAATTGGTAATGGTTGTGATGTTACAAGAATATGAATTGCAAGTTAAGACTAGAAAACCGACTCACTCATAAATTGTAACACTATTTTGTAGATTTAAAATTGCAGTGGACTAGAAGATAATTATGAAATCCAAGAACTATACTATGATTCTAGATCAACAACAAACTAGAAAAAGCCTACAACATGTGAATAGAGTTATGGACCCGGAATTACAACAATTGAAAGAAACTAACAACAAAATAAATTGAACAGAAGTAAAACGTTAATTCTAATACTATTGTTACAGGAAGTACTTGTTTAAGGAGGTGACCTTGCCCCCTTAGGCGAGGTACTAGGCTATGAAGCCATAATCACACGATCAATCAATACATCAACACGCAACTAGAAAGACATAACCAAAATTATATTATTGTAAGTTGAAAGATATAATAGCAAAATGTCATTTCCAGAATAATTCCCTCCCCCTAAGCTCTAGGGAGCCAAGGTTTTTATACAATATGATTACCGTTATAAAATTATACAAATAGTGGATGGAAAATCGTGATAATCCGACTGTTCATCCGGTTACAAAGAGTCTTTAAATTTTAGTAGGAAACAATCATATGTTGACTCGATGGGTAACTGATTTCCTTAGTCACCCATTTGTTTCCTGTTGCCTTCCTTCATAGAGATTTCTTCCCAACTGTCAGCTACAAAATTCATTGATGTGTTGGTAAGCTATATTGGGAGTCACAACAATGAAAAGCGTTCTTGGAGTTGCAACGGTTTTTCTGGAGTTGCAGCAGTTGGTTTGTGTCTGGAATTGCGGCAACTTGGTTAGTGCTCGAAACTGTGTCACTTGGAATTGCAACAAAGAGGTGATGCACCCACTTTGAGGTGTTGTAGACACTGTATTCTCATGTATAACAATATTAGTGATTGAAAGTAATGATTTCCTTCCTAAGAATTATGAAAAAATAACGTAATAATGGCATATGGGGTAGGATCCATATCTTAATGATAAATGAGGTGAACTGGATAAATGAAGTATAAAAAAGGAAAGTGATTAACGGAAAATGATAAGTAAAAAGGTATAGATGGGTGCTAAAAGTATGCCATTTTAGGCGTCTATCATCTTCCCGAGGCCAAAACTATTGCATGTCCTCATGCAACTAGGATTACTTAGTGTTAGAGAAGTTAGGGTGACCCTGGGGGTCACTGATACCACATATTTCCTTCTCTACTACCTCCTTCTCTTCACTAATATGCTTTCTGCTTGAGCTCCTCTATTTTGTTCTGTCTCTGCTTCTGTCTGAGTGCCTTTATCAATTACCATAAAATATATATTTTGGACAACTACTTCTTTTATCTCCCTAAGCTACCTTGTTTCCTATGAGCCAGTTAAGGGTTCTCATGCAACAAGAGGGATTGATGCATGGTAACCTAATTTTTCATGTGCCTTATATTCCTCAAGCTCTTCCCTCAACATCTCCAGAGTGATCTTAAGCCTTCAATTTTTCACCCTCAACATTTTGTTTTCTCTCACTAAAGAGGCATATATAGGGAGAGAGTGGGGGATGCTTACCCATCTGGGAGTGATTAAGGTAGAAGCATGTGGCTACGACTATTGCAGGCCACGATCTGGCGTAGCAGGACCATCTTCATAGGAGTCACCCAATGGGACTTCTTCTTCTCTTTGTTCTTTCGATGAATGGGTAGGTTGTTCCCCAAGAGGTCCCTCTACTAGTTCTTGTGTGATAGTAGGAGCCTTTGGTTTTATTTCCTACTTATCTTCCTCTAGAGTAGCAGCATTTGATTCCTCGAGAGTGCCTCTTTTTGTTTCAACAAGAGACATTGTTTCTAGTTTGTTTCCCTCAATTATGTTGATAGTTGTGTCGATGAGAACGTCCAATTTCCCCATGTCCTATGTACTACCACAATGTTCTGGATTTTCCATTTATGGGTCCTGAATTTTGGGAAATTATGTTGGAGAAGTGATTTCTGTTATTTTCGTGAAAGAGCATAGGCTTCTTCCTTCTTGTCCTCTTTGCCTTGTGCTAGAGCTTGTTCTTAAGTAGGAATCTCCATTGGTTCTTGTGGTTCAGCGGAGTCTACCAACTCTTCTTCATTTGTGTATGCTTCCAGGAGAGTAGTGAGGCCTTCATCGAGAGTGTCTCAGTCTTGTTCTTAGGTGTGCAGGTGAGTATCCTCCTTTGGTTCTTATGTAGCAGGGGAGGAATCAACTTTCTCTGTTTGTTGGTTTTACTCCTGGACTAGGTCCTTGTGCTTGGCAATTCTTCTCTTCTTACGCTAAGTTATAGCCTCGTGTTTTTTCCTTCATTTCTTCAACACGGGAGGTGGCCTTTTGGTAAACCCTAGAAGTCGATTTGTGGGCGGTTAGTTGGTCGTTATCTCCACATCATTGTCACGGCCTACTTCTAGTGGAGTTGCGGCATGGCAGGATTTTGATTTGATTTTTCATTCGCGTTTCTTTTGTGGAGTTGCATCAGTCGATCCTTCTATTTCAGCGACCTGGTTTTCTGGCAAAGGTGTTGTAGCCATAGTCTCTTGTGGAGCTGAAAGTGCAAACATTGCTTGCTTGGCTGCCTGAAGGGTAGCAACTTCATTTTCATTTAGGAGAACGGATAGTTGCATAATATCGTTCCAAGTGCGGCCTTCTTTTTGCAATGCATGCTCAATAAGTAATTTGATGAGGTCATAATGAGATACAACCTCCTTAGGATTCTTGTCTCTTTGGACAAGCATCACCATTGTCTGCAATGTCCTGACTAGAAAATACAACATATTGATCAGTTGGTTATGGCATAGATAGTCGAGCAGGCAAATGTGTTGAACGTAAATAGTGTCATAGAATCCTTTGCAAGTGAAGTAACGCTGAACAAAGACAGTTGTGTCTTCCCATGGATGAGGTAATGACTGGTGGTCCAATCTTGTTCATTTCTTAACTAAAGCTTCCCCTAGTTCGAGGAATTTCCTCAAAATTTTTGGGTGCGAAGTCCTTTGTTTATACCATCTTTTGCCTATGAAAGGTAGCTAAGTGACTTTAGCCAAAGATTCCTATGTGACCTCCACATGTGTTCTTGCAACTATGGAGCACTCTGCTATGTAATTTATGGTGAATTCTAGTGTGATATCATCGTTGTAGCTTTGTAATCATAATTCATACTCCATCCATCCCACTTGTCCCAGGATTTCTCTGATGTCATCATAAACCTCCAACAACATCGGTTCTATCAATGCTTTGTGGATTAATGATCCACCCATGGCTCCTTTCCTCTACTAACTGTGAGTGTTCACATTTGCAGAGCTATGCGAATTATGGGGTGGCGGGTTCGAAATTGTAGCAAAAAGGGTGGTGGTATGAGAATGAAGATTAGTAATGATGCTTTGATGTGGTAGTTACAGACAAATGATATCGACATGTGCCATTAAATGTACTTATTGTAAATTCAGATAGGAACTCATACATGTCATATCTTACCTTGAGTGGTTGTGTGAGTACGACATGGATCAAGTCTTGGAGATGGAGGATCCAATCCCATCAACGGTTCTACCCGAAATTGCAGTGTCGGTCGTTATTGGTTTCGTCGGTCAAAATTGCAGGAACAACAATGTTCATAAATTCAAGTTGCAATTGGAGTCGCAACAATGGGAGTTGCAGCGTCGAAACTGCAACAATGACAATGTATCTCTATGGTGGGGATACAAATTGCAGCATAGGTGATGGAGGGGAAAGGTGTGGGTGGAAAGTCGAAAAATGGAGTGAAGCTACGAGCGGAGTTGCAACGATGTGAGTTGTAGAAATGAAGCTGCAACAATCAAAATGAAATGACTGAAACTTGTTAGAGGGAAAAAGTCGTGACACTAGAGTTGTAACGACAAATATACAACACAGATGATGTGTTATATGGTGAGGATTTGAGTCGCAACATTGATGGTGAAGGGAAAAGGTGAAAAGTGGGAAGATGAAATGAGGTTGCAAGTGGAGTTGCAAGGATAAGAGTCGCAACAATGAAGCTGCAGTGGTTAAAACAAACTAAGATTTGGGTTAAAAATAAGGAACTTGTGAGTTTTGTGGAATGAACGAAGGTTGCAACCAAGTTGCAACCGAGAGAATGGGGGAAGGGAAATTTGCAAACTATGGGAGGACTGTGGATGGAGTAGCAACTATGGGAATAAGAATGGAATTGGCAAAATGAATAGGGGGGTTGCAGGTGGAGTAGCAACCAAGGTAATGAGAATGGAATTGACGAAATGAATAGGGGGTTGTAGGTGGAGTAGTAGCCAAGGTAATGGAAGGGGAATCTGTGAAGTGAATAGGGGGCTGCAAATGGAGTGGTAGCCAAAGGAACTGGGACAAAGGGTATGAATGTGATGGGGGAATTGAGACAATGGAATAGTTGCGTCTACCAGAGTTGCAACATAAGGGATTGTAGTGACAACCAAAGTTGCAGTAAAGAGAATCGCAACAACTGGAGTTGCAATAAAAGGAAATGGCAACAAACTTATTCTCCCCTGTGGATCTTGAAAAAAACAAGATTATTAGAAAGAAACAAGTTTTTATTGAGAAGGATCCTGACATAACCATCACAAAACCATGAAGTGCCCTTCTTGTTTATTTATTTTTATTTTTTAATTGGAACATAAACTATCTAGCAGGAACGAGTTCCAGGTCACTGTCGGTCCATCCATTTGTAACTTTCCTAAAAAATGCTTCTTTTGACAAGGATCGTTGATATAAGTGAATCTTATGTCCATTATCCATTAGAGGAATCATGTCTTCATCATTGGTGCAGAGTTTGATGGCCCCATTGTCATAGACTGTGTCAATCTCATATGGACCAAGCCATCTGGTGAAAAAATTTCCTCCGAATTCTTTGAATCTCGAGTCAAATAATAATGCCCAGTCTCTAGCCTTAAACTTCTTTTTCTTGATAAACTTATCATGCCATTTGGCCCTTTGATGTTGTATAATTGTGGCTTGATGTAGGGAATCTTGTCGTAGTTTGTCCAACTGGTTGATTTGGAGTAGTCTTTGTTTCTGAGCCTGTGATAGTTCCGACCCAAGTTGTATTGTTGTCCTTAGTGTTTGGATCTTTGTTTCAATGGGCAGTAGTACTTGCTTTCCATATACTAACTCATAAGGTGTGCAACCTGTAGTAGTTGTCCAAGTGGTTTTGTGTTAAGTTTTAATGTTGTTATTAGGTTATTTCCAAATTACATGAGCATCCAATGTATTTCTAAAACAACAACATAAAGAGGATCACTGAAAGAAACACAATCACAAGGTACGGAAAATTTTATCCTGGAAAACCCTCATAGGGAAGAAAACCCAACAAAACTTCCTCAATAATAGATTGCCAATACAATGCCAAGACTAATACCAAATCACTAAGAATAAACTAGGACTGAGCATGCACCTCTCTTCTCCTTCCTCTTGCAACCACGACTTCCTTTAAAAGATGCGCACTAGAAGTGTGAGTGAGTGAATTTCCAAGTGAGGCACCATCCTCGCTTATAAATACTAGTTGAGGAGGCGCTACAGTTATGTCTCTTCACTTAGTAGGGACGACTTCTTCCAAGAGTGGTTAAAACCACTTTATAAACCCTAGGGGCCGAATTTACAAATACCACCATATAAATATGGTTTGACCAACCCATAAGAGGGGATTTGGTCTTATACAAGACCCGACATGATCAATCCACAAAAGGGGATTTGATCTATAAGATAATAACTCAAATATAATTAGAATATTCTTCGAAGTTATAATATTTCAACACTCCCCCTTAACGAGAAGGGTATTCTACTGACATAACCCAATACAACATCGTAAGGAGAGAGAGAGGGAAACAACATCATCAACATCTGGAACACTGACTAGCACATCTACAAAACATCATAAGTTTTTCTCATCATTAATATCATCATCGTTCACAACATGGAGTTGGATTAGCATCATCATCATCTGCATGAAGCTGAAACATCAACATCAATTAGCATAACGCTAAAATAACAATATCACCAACCTGAGGTTGGTACACCATCATCAACGACATGAAGTTGATACAACAACATCATCAACAACACGAGGTTGAAACAACAACATCATCAACACGAGGTTGAGACAAAAACATCATCATATGGTAACAGAATGAGGCAGGTGCAACAACAACATTTTGTGGTACTCTGACAGAGCATCCTTACCGGACCTTCGGGATCTGCCTAGGAATCATAAGATTCCCTAGGATATAAAATCCTAATGGAGCTACCACTACTGACCACAACTGGCCTATACATGCACATGTACTTTGACAGACTATCCTTACCGGACCTTCGGGATCTATCCAGGGATGATCAATCCCCTGGGATATAAAATCCTAACGAAGATACCTGTTGTTGGTCAGGATACCATAGTATCATCAACAACACTCCCCCTTTCGAGGGAGGTCCTTTTGGAAAATACCAAACTTATCTCGAACGTACTCAAAATTCACACGAGATAGAGGCTTGGTCAACACATCTGCAAGCTGGTCATCTATGCCAACATATTGGAGCTTTACAACTCCCCTATGCACCATATCACGAATGTAGTAATACCAGATCTCTATATGCTTCGACTTATCATGGAACACTGGGTTCTTCATCATCTTTATGCAACTCTAGTTATCACATAGAATCATGGTGGCTTCCATCTCTAGATCAAATAGACTTGTCAACATCTTTCGAAGCCATATGGCTTCACAACTGGAGGAACATGTTGCAATATATTATGCTTCTGCCGTGATGAGAGCAATATTGGATTGCTTCTTTCTTTTCCATGAAGTCATGGCTAACCCAAAACTGAAACAACATCCTAAAGTGCTTTTTTTGTCATAAACACTTCCTGCCCAATCTGAATTAGTATAACCATACAGTCTAAAGTCATGATCTCCAGTATAACAGAGACCATAATCCAACGCACCCTTAAGGTATCTCATCACATGCTTTACAGATACAAGGTGAACACATCTGGGCTCTACCAGATACTGACTCAATGTGTTCACAACAAAGCATATATCTCATTTAGTATTCGTCAAATACATCAACAAACCAATAATATATTTGTAGAGAGTAGCATCAACCAATTCTAACAAAGTATCAACCATGAGCTTCAACATTGTTTCCATGGGTGTGTTCATGGATTTAGATTCCAACATATCAAATCTCTTTAGTATTTCAACTGCATACTTCCCTTGGTTAAGGAATATCTTCTGTGGACTCTGCCAAACTTCAAGACCTAAGAAATAATGCATAAGGCCTAGGTTTTTCATCTCAAACTCTGCAATGAGCTTATTCTTACAATCTGTGATGAGTTTTTCTTCTCCTTTTAAGAATAAGTCATCCACATATAGTAGCAATATAACTGGCTCATCATTCATAACTTTGAAGTAAAGGTTAGAATCAACTTTACTCTTGGTAAAGCCCAAGCCCGTCAGGAAACTATCAATTCTTCCATACCAAGCTCTAGGAGCTTCCTTCAACCCGTACATATCTTTCTTCAACCTGTATACATGAGTCTTTTTATCTTCAACTTCAAACCCTTCTTCTTCTTCAATAACACTATTTAGGAAAGTTGTTTTCACATCCATCTGGTGTAACTTCCACTTCATTTGGCTACAAGAGCTATGATGGTTTGTATACAAGTGTATCTGGCTACATGAGCAAATGTCTCTTCATAATCAATACCTTACTTTTGACAAAAAACCATGAGCCACAAATCTTGCTTTATGTTTTTCAACACTTCCGCCTGTTGCATGTTTTGTCTAGTATATCCACTTGGAAGATACCACATCTTTGTTCTTTGGTCTGGGAACTACCTCCCATACATCATTCTTTATAATGAACTCATATTCTTCTATCATGTAATCCACCCATTCTTTCTTCCGAATGGCTTCTTCAAAGCAATTGGTAACCTTTTCTATGAGATCACACATCAAGGCCATATAGTTGGAGAATGGCTTAGGTTTCTTGCTTGGTCTCATGGTTCCTTTTGGGGCACCATACTTCTCTGCATCTTGAACAAGTTCCCTTGCCCAAGTTGGCTTTCTCTTGTGAGAGATTGTCATCCAGGGAGGTTCTTGAGATTCTATCATATCATGATCTTCTGGAATCTCATCATCAAGGGTAAGTGTAACTTCCTTCACTGGTTCTGCAACTCTGGGAGCTACAGGTTCTTCTCAAGCTGGCATTTCCTTGATCTTTTAAGTGTTGCATATTCATCAAAGGTTACATCTTTGTTGATCTCAATATGATGGTAACTTGGGATGTAAATTCTAAAGGCCTTAGAGACCTCACAGTATCCAACAAATATTCCCTTTTTTCCTGAAGGATCCAACTTAGTTCTCCTTTCTTTCAGAATGTGTCCAAATATTTTGAGATGGCTTACTTTTGGATTCTTTCCGGTGAACATTTCTTCGGGGGTTTTGAATCCAAGTGCACTATGGGATAATCTATTTTGGACATAAATTGTTGTTCTTGTTGCTTCAACCCATAAGTGAATTGGAAGATCTTGATCGTGAATCATAGTCTTCACTGTTTCCATAATTGTTTTGTTCTTTCTTTCTGCTACACCATTTTTTTGAGATAGGGAGTGGTGAGCTCCCTCTTAATCTCGACATCTCTGCAAAACTTCCAAATCCATTTCAGGTGTACTCTCCTCCATTATCTGACCCGAGTATCTTGATTTTTCTTTCGGAGAGGTTTTCTACCAAGGCTTTGAATTCCTTTAACTTTTTGAGTGCTTCATCTTTTGATTTCAAGAAATAAACCCAAGTATTATGAGAGTAATCGTCAATAAAAGATACATAGTATACATACCCTATTAGAGAGGTTGATGGCATTGGAGCGCGTACATCTAAGTGGATGAGCTCCAAGATTCCTTTTGCTCTACTATCATTCTTTGGGAAAGGATTGTTTATGTTCTTTCCTTGTGCACATCCCTTGCATACACCTTCATGATCAACCTTAAATTCTGGTAAACCTATAACTACCTTGCTTACATATGGTAAGGGCTTGTAATTGATGTGAGCTATTCTTCTATGCCAATTTCACAAGGACTCTCAATGGAGTGAGTCAAGGCTGCATCTAAGTGACCTTTTAACTTGTACAAGCCACCTTATTTTGTTCCAATAACAATTGCATCTTCTATGGTTTTTCTTTTAAGCCACATAAGAACTTCACCATCTATGAATGTAACACTGAACCCTTTCTTATCTAGATTTGAGACAGAAAGTAAGTTCTTTGTCAAACCTAGTACATAAAGTACATCCTTCATTCTCATCGGAGTCCCTGAATCAAGTTTGTAGGTGGATTCTCCCATTCCTTTGATAGGGTACTGATAATCATCTCCAAGTGAAACTTTATGGGGGAATTCCTTTTCTATAGGACTAGAGAGAATGTATTTCTGACCTGTCATGTGCTTAGAGGCACCGCTATCTATGAGCCAAGTATCCTCTCTAGGTGTCACAGATCCTGAGAGGGCAGAAAATAAAACATAATCTTCAATCTCTTCTTTAGTCAACTTCTTGGGTGGCTCATTATCTTCAACTGCATGGACATGATGTCTTTTGTTATTTATCTTCATGTATTCTTCCCTTCCGGCAGGACAATTCTTAGCAATGTGTCCCGTCTTATCACAATGATAACATTAATAAGAGGAGAAATCTGTTTCCTTTCTTTGACCCTTATGATATTTCTGGAATCTATTTGGAGGGTGAGATTCTTTATGAAAGTGAGTGTCATTTTGAAAAAGAGACTTTTTCTTTCCTCCTTTAGCATGAACAACCATGGCTTAATCTTCATCCCTTAAAAGTACGACTTCTCGGTTTGCTACTCTTGCTTCTTCTTGAACACATTCTTCCCATAGACTGTCAAATTGGAGTTTCTCTTTTCTTGCACAGATAGTTTGGATGAAGGCATACCAAGGTCTTGTGAGACCATTAAGAGTTGTCATGATTAGTTCATCTTCATCCAAGTTGTCTCCAATTGCTTCTAATTGTTCCTTGAATTGAGTAACCCTAGAGAAACAATATTGAAATGTTTCTCCTTTCTGCATCTTTGTATTCTCGAGTTGGGTTCTTAAGTTCATCTTTCAAATGATGTTCTTTCCTTCATACATTCTGGTTAAGGCATAAAACATCTCTTTTGGAGTATTCTTAGAAGACACTTGAGGGATCAAGTGGTCTTTAATGGAATTTGCAATTATTCTTTTGGCCCTAATCATATCCTTCTTATACTTCTCTTTGGTTGCTTCTTGTTCAGGTTCCGGTACATTTTCTTTTATGAATTTTGCAAGGTCATTCTCTTCAAGAATGAGTCCAATTATGTACATCCAGTCACAGAAATTTTCCACACCTTCTAACTTGTCAACAAGCTTGGTGCTTGCAGACATCTTGACCCGGAGCTAGGAAAATGACCAGAAAATTAAAGTGCTCATAAAATGAATCTGAACTTACCAGAAGAGGCGTTGGGTTGAGGCGAGTTGGTTGGAGCTGACAGTTTCCAAAAATTTAAAGATTTACCCCTTGAAACTTGACCTGTGCAAATATGAACTGGTACTTCTGGTACTGGTTCTGGTTTCTTGGTTTTCTGGTACCAATCAAAACTAGGGTTTGAGTTTATGGAGAATCCAACCACTGAAAAGGTGTGCTCAAGCTTCCAAAAGATGCGCTAGGGTAGGGTGCACTTCCCTAGATAGTTTTTGGTCAGAAATTCCTCTCCAATAAAAATACCTAATTTCCTTGTACGACAACAATGACGTTTTGAGATACCCAATGAAAGGTGCTTTATTCAGTCAAGCTCTGATACCATGTTAAGTTTTATTGTTGTTATTAAGTTATTTCCAAATTACATGAGCATCCAATGCATTTCTAAAACAACAACATAAAGAGGGTCACTAAAAGAAACACAATCACAAGGTACACAACATTTTATCCTGGGAAACCCTCATGGTGGAGAAAAACCAACAAAATTCCTCAATAATAGATTGGTAATACAATGCCAATACTAAGACCAAATCACCAAGAATAAAATAGGACTGAGCATGCACCTCTCTTCTCCTTCCTCTTGCAATTCCAGCTTCCTTCAAAAGATGTGCACTAGAAGTGTGAGTGAGTGAATGTCCAAGTGAGGCACCATCCTCACTTATAAATACTAATCGAGGAGGCGCTAGGTGTTGGGCCCGTGATATGGTTAATTTAATGATGATGATTAGATCCTTTTCGGCCAATATTGTATGTGTATTTTCCTATTTTGAAGAAGTTTTGGAGGATTTTTGTATCAAATCACCATAGCTTACACCAGGTACGTATGATTGATGTTTTATGATGGTTTCAAGATTAATTCAACATGTTTTAATGATTCCAGGAAGCTAATTCACGATCTGTGTGTCACAGGGAAAAATTGCATGGTGTTTTTCCATCTGACACTCCATCCGGTACTGCATCCAGTACTCCATCTGACACTGTGTCCGACACTCCATCCTGCACTAAAACCATGGTGTTAGAAAAACAGGACCGCGAAGCAATAAAATAAAACAAATGCAGAAACAAAACACAGAAGACACACAATACAAGAGAGACACAGATTTACGTGGTTCACCCAGTGTCGGCTACGTCCACCAGAGAAATTGCCAGGTCCTTCCTTTATTATTATCCAGCAAATGAAGGGAT
>SNQJ01S0027495.1:56041-82003 GCA_010110895.2 Picea sitchensis | reverse complement strand
CATATTCATCAAAGGTTACACCTATGTTGATCTCAATATCATGGGAACCTGGTATGTAAATTATGAAGGCCTTAGAGACCTCAGAGTATCCAACAAATATTCCCTTCTTTCCTGAAGGATCCATCTTAGTTCTCCTTTCTTTCGGAATGTCTAGAAACATTGGAAAACCAAATATTTTGAGATGGGTTACTTTTTCCTTCTTTCCGATGAACATTTCTTCGGGGGTTTTGAATCCAGGCGCACTATGGGATAATGTTTTTTGGACATAAATTGTTTTTCTTGTTGCTTCATCCCATAAGTGCATTGGAAGATCTTGATCGTGAATCATAGTCTTCACTGCTTCCATAATTGTTCTATTATTTCTTTCTAGTAAACCATTTTGTTTAGGATTATACGGAGTGGTGAGCTCCCTCTTAATCCTGACATCTCTGCAAAAGATTCCAAATTCATTTGAAGTGTACTCTCCTCCATTTTCTGACTTGAGTATCTTGATTTTTATTTCGAAGAGGTTTTCTACCAAGGCTTTGAATTCCTTGAACTTTCTGAGTACTTCATCTTTTGATTTCAAGAAATAAACCCAAGTCTTACGAGAGTAATCATCAATAAATGACACATATTATACATACCATCTTAGAGAGGTTGATGGAATTGGACCACATACATCTAAGTGGATGATCTCCAAGATTCCTTATGCTTTACTGTCACTCTTTCGGAAAGGATTATTTATGGTATTTCCTTGTGCACATCCCTTGCATACACCTTCATGATCAACCTTAAATTCTGGTAAACATGTAAATACCTTTCTTACATATGGTAAGGCTTTGTAGTTGATGTGAGCTAGTCTTATATGCCAAAGTTCACAATGACTCTCAGTGGAGTGAGTCAAGGTTGCATCTAAGTGACCTTTTAACTTGTACAAACCACCTTCTTTTGTTCCAATAACAACTGCATCTTCTATGGTTTTTCCTTTAGGCCACATAAGAACTTCACCATCTATAAATGCAACCTTGAAACCTTTCTTATCTAGAGCTGAGATAGAAAGTAAGTTCTTTGTCAAACCTAGTACATAAAGTACATCCTTCATTATCATCGGAGTCCCTGAATCAAGTTTGTAGGTGGATTCTCCCATTCCTTTGATCGGGTACTGATAACCATCTCCAAGTGAAACTTTCTGGGGGGACTCATTTTCTATAAGACTAGAGAGAATGTCTTTATGACATGTCATGTGCTTAAAGGCACCATTATATATGAGCCAAGTATCCTCTCCTGGTGTCACAGATCCTGAGAGAGATGAAAACAAGACATAATCTTCAATCTCTTCTTTAGTCAACTTTTTGGGTGGCTCGTCATCTTCAACTGCATGGTCATGATGTATTTTTTTATTTATCTTCTTATATTCTTCCCTTCTGGCAGGACAATTCTTAGCAATGTGCCCCATTTTATCACAATGATAACATTGATAAGAGGAGAAATCCTTTTATTTTCTTTGACCCTTATGATATTTATGGAATCTCCTTGGAGGGTGAGATTCTTTATGGAAGTGGGTGAATCTCTTTGGGGAGTGAGATTATTTATGAAGGTGGGTCTCCTTTTGGAAATGAGACCTTTCCTTTCCTCCTATAGCATGAGAAACTAGGGATTGATCTTCATCCCTTAATAGTACGGCTTCTCGGTCAGCTACTCTTTCTTCTTCTTAAACACATTATTCCCATAGACTGTCAAATTGGAGTTTCTCTTTTCTTGCACAGATGGTTTGGATGAAGGCATCCCAAGTTCTTGTGAGACCATTAAGTGTCGTCATGATGAATTCATCTTCATCCAAGTTGTATCCAATTGCTTCTAATTGTTCTTTGAAATGAGTAACCCTAGAGAAATAGTCTTGAATTGTTTCTCCTTTCTGCATCTTTGTATTCTTGAGTGGGTTCTCAAGTTCATCTTTCGGTTGATGTTCTTTCCTTCATACATTTTGGTTAGGGAATCAAACATTTGTTTTAGAGTATTCTTAGAAGACACTTGAGGGATCAAGTGATCTTTAATGGAATCTGCAATTATCCTTTTGGCCCTAATCATATCCTTCTTGTACTTCGCTTTGGTTGCATCTTCTTCGGGTTCTGGTACATTTTATTTTATAAATTTTGCAAGGTCATTATCTTCAAGAATGAGTCCAATTATGTATTTCCACACACAAAAAATTTCCACACCTTCTAACTTGTCAACAAGCTTCGTGCTTGCGGACATCTTGACTTGGAGCTAGGAAAATGACCAGAAAATGAAAGTGCTCAAAAAATGAATCTGAACTTACCAAGATATGTGTTGGGCTGAGGTGAGTTGGTTAGAGTTGACTATTTCCAAAAATTCCAAGATTTACCCCTTGAAACTTGACCTGCGCAAATCTGGACTGGTACTTTTGGTACTCGTTCTGGTTTCCTGGTTTTATGGTTTTCTAGTACCAATCAAAACTAGGGTTTGACTTTCCATAGAATCTGGCGACTGAAAAATGTGTGCTCAAGATGCCAAAATATGCGCTAGGGTTGGGCACATTTTTCTAGATTGGTTTTAGTCAAAAATTCCTCTTCAGTAAAAATCCCTAATTTCCTTGTACGGAAATAGTGACATTTTTAGATACCCAGTGAAAGGTGCTCTATTCAGTCAAGCTCTGTTTCCATGTTAATTTTAATGTTGTCATTAGGTTATTTTCAATTTACTAGAGCATTCAATGCATTTCCAAAACAACAACATAAGGAGGATCACTAAAAGAAACACAATCACAAGGTACACAACATTTTATCCTGGGAAACCCTCATGGGGAAGAAAACCCAACAAAAACTTTCTCAATAATATATTGTCAATACAATGCCAAGACTAAGACCAAACCACCAAGAATAAACTAGGACTGAGCATGTGCCTCTCTTCTCCTTCTTCTTGCAACTACAGCTTCCTTCAAAACATGCACACTAGAGGTGTGAGTGAGTGAGTGAACAAATGAGGTGCCATATTCACTTATAAATACTAGTGAGGAGGTTTTAGGGTTATGTCTCTTCACTAAGTAGGGTTGACTTCTTCCAAGAGTGGTTAGAACCACTTTATAAACCCTAGGGTCTGAATTTACAAATACCACCATATAAATATGGTTTGACCAATCCACAAAAGGGGATTTGGTCTTATACAAGACCCGACATGATCAATCCACAAAAGGGGATTCGATCTATAAGATAATAACTCAAATATAATTAGAATATTCTTCAAAGTTACAGTATTTCAACACTGGGACACCTAATCGTCGGGTGCAGAAGAATCATCCACTGGAACAAATCATTGGGGACAAAGATGCAGGAATAGAAACTAGAAGAAGTAGATGAATAAGGTCACGAGAAAAAAGATATCTAGCATTGATATCCACAGTAGAAACAAGCAACTTTGAGGAAGCCAGTGATGAAGAACATTGGATTAAGGCCATGGAAGAAGAATTGAATCAGATAGAGAAAAATGAGACATGGGAACAGGTTCCAAGACCCAAGGACAAAAATGTGATTGGTACAAAATGGGTGTTTAGAAACAAACTAAACAAAGATGGACAAGTAACTAGAAACAAGGAAAGGTTGGTATGAAAAGGATATGCTCAAGTTGGAGTATATTTTGAGGAAACTTTTTCTCATGTCAGAATCGAAGAAATCAGAATGATCTTGTCCTTTGCATGTTCAAAAAGGATCAAAGTATATCATATGGATGTAAAATAATTTTTTCTAAATGGAGAATTAGAAGAAGAAGTCTACATTGAGAAGCCATAAGGGTTTCTACTGTCAGAAAGAGAAGATTATGTTTGCATATTGAATAAAGCTTTGTATGGACTCAAGCAATCCCCTAGAGCCTAGTATTCAAGATTAGACAAGTACTTACAACAACAAGGATTCAAAAACGGAAATGTAGGCAACAATCTCTACATAACATTGGACCAGAATGACATACTTATCATTGAAGTATATGTGTATGATATCATCTTTGGAAGTGACGATGACATGATGAGTAAGAAGTTTTCCAAAGACATGCAAAATGAGTTCAAAATGTCCCTACTTTGTGAGTTGACTTTCTTTTTGGGACTCCAGATATCTTAGCTAGATGAAGGTATTTTCATTTCCCAAACCAAGTACATCAAAGAAATGCTAAAGAAGTTTGGAATGGAAGATTGCAAACCTGTAAGTAATCCTATGGAAACTAGTTGCAATTTGAGAAAAGAGGATAAATCTAAGGAAGTAGATCAGAGACTTTATAGATCTATGTGTTGGGCCCGAGATATGATCACTTTTATGACGGTTATTATACACTTTTACCACATGTACATATGTGTTTTTCATATTTTGAAGGAGATTTTTGAAGAATTTCATGATAAAACGGTATGATCGACACTAGGTACGTGTCATTCATGTTTGATGATTATATTGAGTATAATTCGTCATGTTTTATAATTACCAAGATTTAATTCACGTTTTTTTATATTACAGGGCAAAAACGCACCATGTTTCTCATTCCAGCACTCAATCCGGCACTCCTTCTAGCACTCGATACGGTACCCGATCCGACACTCTGTCCAACACCTCATCCTACACAAAAACGGTGGGCGATTTGGAGGTTATGATATTGGCGGCCAGTGGTGGGTGAATCAGAGACATGGGTTTTGCTCGTGCTTATCCCCTCCAGCTACTAAACTCTTGACAACTTGATTTTGGGTTGTTATGGTGGGTGATTATTGGCTCACTCTGTTTCGGCAGTTAGGGCACCGTTAATGAATTTTTCCAATTTTAGAAGTGGTTCGACCCTCCTATGGTCGACCACTTGGTATGTAAACATTATAAATACCACTGTGGTGGTTAGATAATTGTTAAGCAGTAGAATTCGTCGTGTGTTAGAGCCAAAAATGATTTTGGCTTTGTTTTTGTATTTTTCGATTGCCGAAATTATATAAAACTGTGTTTCTGCGTTTTAATGGTGAATTCATCTTGCTGAGCTCGTGGTGTGATTTTAGAGAGTGACCACGACTTGTTGGGGGGGGGCACCAGCAGTCTGGTAACTCTTCTTTATTTTATTTATGCATTTCATAGTTTAGTTGTTCTCTTTATTTCCTGTAAATGCATTTTTATTACGTTAATTAGTTTGTTGTTATAATTTAATTGTTTTGACTCTCTTTTGCAAATTAGTATGATGAATTGTGTTAGCATGCATTAATCTTGTAGTTAGGAACGGATCTGCATATCCCTGGACTAACCCCATGTGTAGTTAGATATTAGATTACGTTTTCATATATAATTTTAGAATCAAGTTTAAAANGTGGAAGAGTGTACATACTTCTGGGGTGTAAATACTTCATGGGGTATAAACACGGCTGAAAGCAAGGACCTCTGAATCAAGAAGATAATCAGGCTCCACAACCAACACATGGGTGAGTTGGCAGTTATCATATCGATGACCAGTGATGGGAAAATCAGAGACATGGGTTTTACTTGTGCTAGTGGCCTCCAACTACTGAGCTTTTGACAACTTGGATTGGGTTGTTATACTGATCGTTTATTGGCTCGCTTAGTTTCTAGAAGCCACCGATGGTTAAAATGCATTAAGTGTGATTTGTTGTTTTTAGAGGAGGTCGATCGTTCCAGTGGTCGACCTCTCAGCTTGTAACCTCTATAAATACTAGAACAATGGTCAGACAAATAACTAAGGATAGTTAAGCTCTGTTTTTCCATTTCAAGACATTTTCTCTAAACTGTGTAAAACAATGTTTTTAATTTAAATGTTGAAATCTTGTTGCTTGAGCTCGTGATTCATTGTTGAGGAGTAGCCACGACCTGCTGGGGGGCCCACCAGTGGTCAGGGTGAATATTCAGTCAATTAGCTTGTGAATTCACATAGTGTAGTTGTCATTTCCTTTATTTCATGTACATGAGTTTTTATTATTTTTACTTACTGTATAATTGTTGTTTATAGTTTAATTGCTTCAGTTTCTTTTTGCAGGTTACTTATGAAGGATAGTGTTAATATGCCATGACTTTTAATTAATAGGAAATAACTTGCAAGCTTAGATACTAACTGTGTTGTGTGATTAGATGTTAGTTTGAATTTATGCAAATTAAAGTAGAACAAAGTATTGGGTTAAAACATAGTAGAACATAATTAATAGTTTCTTTGGCAAGTTTCGATGGATGGATAATTGTTAGTTTTAGTTTTGATTTATAGTTTGCTTATTTAATTGCTACTTAGTTTGCTTATCTAGTCGTTATTTGGTTTGCTTATTTATTCTCTTGTTATATGCTGAGATAGAAATAAGATTTGAGTTATGTCTTTATGAGTATTTCCTTTTGCAATTTAAATTGTTAAAATAGGATTAGTTTAATTTACTTTATGCAATTTCCATTCTAGATCTAGGTTGCAATTTTAATTCAGAGTTTGATTATTGAATTTAGTTTTTAGTTATGAATCTTTAGAAGTATGAATTTGCTTACATTAGCATAGAATGCAATTGAATTAAATAGAATAGTGTTTTCATATTGTTGATGATTAATGCATAAATTGAATAATCACATGGATTTTCAGGGTAGTTGATGTTTCTTCTATAATGGCCAAGTTCTCATTAGATTGTCTAATTCATACCTTTCACTTTGCTATAAAAGTTAATATTGAGTTTATCCCTCTTGAGTTATCATTAATTGTTAAATGCCATTGTTATATCACAAGACATCGAAGACATAACCATAAACACTATATTTGAGTTTCCTTACTTTTATAGATTATAGAATAGTTTTCTTGCTTTGGTAGATTAAAGAATAGTTTCTTATTGTAGATTAAAGAGTAGTTGTTGATTAACTTTTATTGTCATGATGTTTTCAATTCAATAGATTAAGATTTCCTTTTGTAAATCAAAAGTAATTAGGAAGTTTATCTTAAGAATAGAGTTCACTTGCTTATTAGTTTGATTAGTTGCTTATTGAGTAATTTTGATTAGTTTACTTGCTGTAGAAGTTACCATAGGTTAGTTAGTCGATTGCTTGCTTGTTTACTTGCTTTAATAGGGTAGTTTCTTGCTTATTTACTTGGTTTGATAGGGTAGTTGCTTGCTTGTTTATTTTCTTACTTGTTGATGTTCATTGAATTTGAATAGATTAATTAGATTAGTTTGTTGTTGATTTGCTCATTAGACAGATTAAATAGATAGTTTGTTTTTGCTCATTATATTGGTTAAGTTAATTTGCTTAAAGTAGGTTTTTCATTTTCTTTCTTAGGACTATCCATCGATCCATTGTTCAAAAGTTACTTAGGGTAAATAGTTTAAGTTTCTTAGTAGGGCTTGCTCATTAATAGTCTTTGCTTGAATATATTAGCCCTTCAATAGCCCATTTCCTTAGTTAGACTATACTGCCTCTAGCCTTTCTGCCTTGGCACATATAGTGCTACAACTCTAAGTTTACTTACCCCAGGTTGACAATTTAATTGAGGGTTTTTAGTGCATATAGAACACCCATCACTAGGGTTATGTCTATTCACTTAGTAGGGTCGACTTCTTCCAAGAGTGGTTAAAACCACTTTATAAACCCTAGGGGATGACTTTACAAATATCACCATATAAATATAGTTTGACCAACCCACAAGAGAGGATTTGGTATTATACAAGACCTGACATGATCAATCCACAAAAGGGAATTTGATCTATAAGATAATAACTCAAATATAATTAGAATATTCTTCGAAGTTACAATATTTCAACATTTTGTAGGCCCATAAGGCTTTAGGGAGTCAATCGTCCCAATCCTTGAGGTGTAATATGACGGTTTTGTAATGATGGCCTCAAGGATCTTGTTAGTCCCCTCTACCTGTTTGTTTACCTGTGGATGATATGGTGTTGTTACTCGATGAATTTTGTAGTGGTCCATTAGATCTCTGACAATTAGTGATGTGAACTGATTTCCTCCATCTATTACTATCTCCCATGGTATCCCGAACCTTACAAAAATTTCCTCATGTATAAATTCTATTACTACTTTTTCGATTGTTGTCGGAAGTGCCTTTGCCTCCATCCATTTTGTGACATAGTCTGGACAAATGAGAATGTAGGAGTGTTGACGAGATGGGGGATTTATTGGTCCCACAAAATCAATGGCCCATTTATCAAAAGGTTCTAACACCATATGTAGTTGTAGAGGAATTTCATTCGCTTGGTATATCCATGCATTGATAATTGTCACACCTCTTCACGTATTCTTTGGCTTCTCTGAAGAGTGCGGGCCAATAATACCCCTATTGGAGTATCTTTTACCCAGTCCTTTTATATGAAAAGTGCCCCCCACATGGCCCATCATGAAATGTTTTTCGTATTTTGTGGACTTCGTCCTCTCGTACACACCTTCTAATAATTAAATCAAACCCGATGTAGATGAGGCAACCATCAATCCATGAGAATATTTCACTTTTCTTGACTATACTTTCTCGTTCTTTGGGGGTTAGGTAATGCAAAAGTTTTCTTGTAGCCAAAAAGTTAGCAATATATGCAAACTAAGGTTAGTTGGTAGATACTGCAAAGAGGTGTTCGTCTGGAAAACAATCTTCTACCGGAGGTTCATTCTCATTAGATGTTATTCTAGAAAGAAAGTCAACCACTACATTGTCTTTTCCTGGTTTGTCTAAAATGGTAATATCAAATTCTTGCAATATAAGCAACCATCTAGTGACCCTTCCATTTGTGATTGGTTTGTTCATTAAATATTTAATAGCAACATGATCAGTATGCAAAATTACAAGATATCCAATAATATAGTGTCTTAACTTGTTTATTGCATGAATAACAACAAGAAACTCTTTCTTAGTTACCTTGTAGTTCAATTCAACAGGCGAGAGATTCTTACTAACATAGTAGATTGCATATAGGTATTTTGCTTCGAGTTGTCTGAGGACTACTCCTATAGTGATGTTAGATGCGTATGTGGAAATGTGGAACAAGAGGGTCTAATCAGACCTTCTTAGTAGAGGAGCTTCAGATACTTTGACTTTCAATTCATCAAGCACACGTTGGCATGTATTTGTCCATACGAACTCAATATCTTTGCTAAGTAAGGAAAATAATGGATGAGCAATATGTGAAATTTTTTCAATGAATCTAAGGTAATAACCAACATATCCTATAAAGATGTGTACATGCTTATGCGAAGTTGAAGTTGGAAAATTGAGTTTTACCTTTATTTTCTTTTGATTGACTTGAATACCTTTTTCTAAGATATGATATCCCAGTATAATTCCATTAGTTGCCATCATGAAACACTTTTCACTACTAAGGGAAACATTTGACTCCTTGCAGTTGATTAACGTTTTTTCCAAATTGGCTTATGCTTCATCAAATTCATCCACATATGTTGTAAAATCATCCATATGTATTTCCACATAGTCATGAACGAGATCAAAGAATATACCTTTAACAACTCGCTGAAAGGCGACGAGGGCGTTGCATAACCCGAATGGTATAACACGATAGGCGAATGTCCCCCGAGGATAGGTGAATGTTGGTTTCTCTTGGTATTCAAGGGCAATTTGAATATGGTTGTATCCACTGAAACTGTCGAGGAAAGAAAAATACTTCTTTCCTACCAGCGTTTTCAGGACCTTGTCAATAAATGGTAATGGGAAGTGATCTTTATGTGTTGCTTTATTCAATTCTCGGTGATCTACACAAATTCTCCATTTATTTATTTTCTTTGGTACCATGACAAGAGGGGAGACCCACTGGCTATTAGAAACAAAATAGATGAAGTTAGTTGTAGGCAATTTCTGTAGCTCTTCTTTGACTATGTCTGTCATTGTTAGGTTCATGCGACAATGAGGTTGATGAATGGGTTTGACTCCTTCCTTAATATATATATATTATGATGTGTACACAAGTCAAGGTGGATCCCCTTCATGTCAGAGTAATCTCAGGCGAAGGCATCACTGTGCTTTCACAACACTTGAACCAATCACTCTTTTTGTTGTTCGGTCAGTCCCTGGTTGATTTTCAAGGTTTTCCCCTGGGTAATTTCTATGGTTTCTATAAGGGATCCTTGGTCTTTTCCTTGTATAGGTTCATGTTCAATTGATGAGATGATTATGGAGGCTAAGGAAAGTTGAGTTTCTAGTTTCATAATATGCTCAAGAAGATGTGTGTATTGTGAGGAATACGAGGAGGCTATAAAATCATTGATTTCTTCGTCCTCTGTTTTATCTCTTATGGCTAGGTAATTATCTATGGATAGGACCTGACGGTCTTCCCCTTCTTCATCACTTTCTTCTCCGCCAACCCAAAGTGGTGTTTCTAAGTCTATGTTGGGTTTGGCAGGAGGGTAGAAAGTTAATTGTTTGGTGGATATCTCGTGGGAAATAGTCATGTTTCTTGACTGACAACCTATTTAGGCATCGACAGCGGCCAACCACGGTCATCCTAGGATTAGAGGATACCCACCTAGAGAGGTTTTAGGTTGTAATACCATGAAGTCAGTGGGATATTCCCATGAATCCACAAAGAACACTACATCTTCTAGAATTCCCTCTGGTTTAATGGTGGATCTATCAACAAGTTGGAGTATGGTGGGGGTTCCCTTAAGGCTTGTAATTCCTAAGTCTTGCATAGTTTTGCATGTTATAACGTTGATGGTGGCCCCTAAGTCAATTAATGTGTTACTAATTAGTGTATTATTAATTTTCACATTAACGACTGGACTGCCAAGGTCAAAATATTTTGTCACGAGAACTCCCCCCATCATTAGTTCTGGTAGTTTCCCCATGACATGAATAGTTTGGGGATCCTTTTGTTTCCTATCGAGATTCCTCAAACAAAGTTCTTGAACCTCTTTTGAATAAATAAGTACATCGTTAATTGCTTTAAATAATGGTATTTTGACACACACATTCTTGAGTTCTCCTAAGAAATCAAACTCAGGTTATATAGAAGATTTGTCTTGATTTAGCCTTTCAGGATATGGTGGGTCCTGAAGTACAGGGTGGGCATTTTTCAATTTTTGAAGGTTCTTGAGATTGTTTTTGTTATGATTCTCCACTTGGACCTCCTCTTTTATATATTCAATGCTAATGTGAAGTTGGTCATTGGTTAGAGTCTTCCCAGATCTAAGGTGAATATCGTTACAGTCCAAGGAAGAGATGGAGTAAGTCGGGTAGGTCAGGTAGGTCACAAGTACAACAAATTACACTGGTTGGGCTGGCCTCCTGTTATTTGGGTAAGGTACGAGTTATGCAATGTTAGGAACCAAATATAAGAATAGCATAAAAACCTCAAAATAAGTACTCAACACCTTGACAAAGAGAGAAATTCAAATAATAATCCTCTTCGAGGGGGCAACCTCCTTATACATCATATGAATTCACAAATGCAATATGGTTCCAAATGAAAAGGTATCCTTGGTATATATAGGAGACTAGGATGTACAATTACAACTAATGGACCCAAGCCGACATAAACAAAATAACAATACTAATGTAAAATGCCCCAATTAAAGGGTAATGTGCCACTATTTAGGGCTTAACATGACCCTCCCCTTCAGACAAGTGTTGTCCACAACTCTTTAGTAATTATGGATGCTTCTATATAAAAGAATCATCTTCCCAAGTGGAATATTCAGTAGGTAGTTTCTTCCACTTAATGAGATACTTTGAAATGGATCGATTCCTCAACTGACGAATTCTTGTGTTAGTGATAAATTCATGCTCCAATATGATTTTTCCTTCCTCGTCGAGTTCTGGAAATATAGTTTGAACTGAGATCTTGTCACCTATAACCTTCTTTAAGCATGAAACATGGAAAATTGGGTGTACTCGTGAAGATGCAGGCATCTCCAATTTGTATGCCATAGTACCAATATTTTGCAACACCTTATAAGGGCCATAGTACTTTGGTGATAATTTATTGTCCTTCTTAGCTTCCTTGAGGGACATCTGTTTGTATGGTTGTAGTCTTAAAAATACCCAATCCCATACTTCAAAACTTCTTTCACTACAATGTTGATCTGCTTGTTGTTTCATTGATTCTGTGCCATGGTCAGATTGTCCTTTAAGAGTTGGAGAACTTGTTTTTGATGCTCGATGTGATCTTCCAATACTTGAACCTTAGATTTTTCTTTTAGAGAAGAAGTGATGGACGGTGGGTGATATCCATAGAGCACCATAAATGGTGTCATTTTTGTTGCAGTATGAAAGGAAGTGTTATACCACCATTCTGCCAAGGGTAACCACTTGAACCATTGTGTTTGTTTATCAGAGACAAAGCAACGAAGGTATCCTTCCAAACATTTGTTCACTATCTTAGTTTGTCCATCAGATTGAGGATGATAAGATGAGCTATGAGCCAATTGAGTGCCCAAACAAGAAAATAAGCCTGTCCAAAAATGTCAAGTGAAGATGGGATCTCTATCACTTACAATAATATTTGGGCTTCAACGTAGCTTTTGAACTGCTCCATGAATGCGGTGAAAATTGTACAGGATTTGAAAGGATGAGAGAGTGCACAAAAGTGTGCATACTTGGTCAGTCTATCAACAATCACCATGATGACACTCTTTCCTTCAAAATTTGGTAACCATGTGATGAAATCCATGGAAACCTCTTCCCAACGCTAACTTGGGATGGCTAATGGTTGTAATAGACATGGGGTCTTAATTATTTCCACCTTATTTTTTTGGCAAACCAAACATTCTTCCACAAACCTTTGAACAATTGTTTTAAGGCCATCCCAAAAAAATTCCTTCTTGACCCTGTGATAGGTTTTTAAAAATCCAAAGTGCCCTCCTACCGGAGAGGTGTGCAATTCCAAAAGTACCTTTTGTTTGAGTTGAGAGTTGTTACATAAATATAAGCGATCTTTGTACCATAGTGAATCATTTTTCCATGTAAATGTATATCATGCATTGGAATCCTACTGCAACCTTTGAATGAGAGTCTACACTTTCTCATCATTCTTCCATACATCCCTTGCTTCTATTATCCAATCAGGTTGGATGATTGAGATAAGACAGAGAAATGCCTCAACATCTTCATCCTTTCTTGAGAGTGCATATTCCACAACATTTTGCTTCCATTTTTTGCAGATGATTTCAAAATCATAACCCAACATCTTGGTCACCCATTTTTGTTGTTCTTCTGAAGATAGTCTTTGTTCTTCTAAAGACTGTCATGATCTGTTTTGACCTTGAAGTGCCTACCTATTAGGTAAGGGCACCATTGCTTCAATGCATGTAGTGTTTCCATCATTTCCTTCTCATAAATGGGTTTGTGTAAGTCCTTTCCCTTGAGTGGTCAACTTTCAAAAGCAAGGGGCCTTCCTTCTTGCATTAAAATAGCACCAATGCCATTTCCCGAGGCATCACATTCCACAATAAAGGTTTTTGTGAAGTTTGGTGTGGTCAAGACAAGAGATTTGCACATCGCCTCTTTAAGTTGTTGAAAAGCTTGATTTTCTTCTAGAGTCCATGAAAATGCATCCTTCTTAGTTAATGTCGTTAAAGGTGTTGCTATTATTCCATAGTTTTGAACAAACTTGTGGTAGTAACATGTCAAACCCAAAAATCCTCTAAGATTCTTCAATGTTTTGGGAATTGTCTAGTCCATCATGGCCTTAATCTTGTTAGGGTCTACCTTGACACCTTCATGAGATACAATATGACCCAAATACTCTACCTCCTTCACCCCAAAGAAACATTTGGATGGTTTGGCATATACTTGTTGCTCCTTTAGTAGCCGTAGCACCCTGTCAACATGTCAAACATGATCCTCCCAAGACTTGCTATAGATTAGTATATCATCTAAAAACAATAACACAAATTTTCGAAGGAAGGGCTTGAAAATATAATTCATCAACCCTTGGAATCTGGAAGGTGCATTTGTAAGGCCAAAAGGCATGACCAAAA
Organism: Picea sitchensis; assembly: GCA_010110895.2. Lineage (NCBI taxonomy): Eukaryota > Viridiplantae > Streptophyta > Pinopsida > Pinales > Pinaceae > Picea > Picea sitchensis. The sequence continues at coordinate 68,081 of SNQJ01S0027495.1, read as the reverse complement.
ATTCATAATGGTCTTCATGAGTTCAAAATGTTTTTTTGGGATACCTGCTTCCTTCATTCTAATCTGATAATACCTTGAACAAAGATCCAACTTTATGAAGTAGATTACTCCATGTAATTCATCTAGCAAATCATCAATGATGGGAATGGGAAACTTATCTTTAATGGTGATCTTGTTGAGATCTCTATAATTTGGACACATACGCCATGAGCCCTCCTTCTCGAGTACCATTACCACCGATGCAGAGTAAGAACTTTGGCTAGGTCTGATAATGCCAACCTCTAATATTTCTTCAACCATATGCTCAATTTCACTCTTCTGGGCATAAGGGTATTTGTAAGGCCTGATGTTAGGAGGAACACTCCCAGGAATTAGGTGAATAGCATGATCATGATTGTGAGTGGGTGGAAGAACTTTGGGAATATCTTCAAATAATTTGGAATGCTTATCAATGATACCTTGGAGATCTAGGGGAATACATGACTTAGATGTTTGAACATCTAGTGAGAATAGTTGTACAATTACACCCTGATGCCCATTTTTCAATAATTTTCTCATGCCATTAGAGCTTATCACCTTATTGGGTTTCCATGTGATACCCCTTAACTCAATCTCCTTTCCTTCCAATGGAAATTTCATGAAAAGTTCTTGAAAATTAAAAGCTATTGTTCCCAATGATTGTAACCATTGGACTCCTAGTATGACATCAACACCACCCATGGGTATATCAATCATTGGACTATTCATTACATATTCCCCCATAGTAAGATTGATCTTATGGCAATTTTCTGAGTAATCGATAGTTCCTCCATTTGCAATCATTACTTGAAACTCCGATGTTGGATATATAAAGCAATTGAGAGCGTTGGCTAAGTTATAGTGAATGAAATTATGAGTACTACCAAAATCAATTAGGACTATTACCTTTTTCTTTTTAATATATGCTTTGATATTGAGGGTTTGATTTTTAATTCCAGCCAATGCATTACATGATATGGTGGGAGTCAACTCTTTCGAAGAAATCTCTTCTACGTCTTCATCTTGATATGGTTCTTGTTTTGGTTCTTATTCCTCTTCACAATCTACGTAGAATAATTTCTTCTCACCACACTTATGTACCTTACTGTACTTGTTGCCACAATTAAAGCATAAACATTTTTCTTTTCTTTCCTCCAATTGTTGAGGTGTCAACCTTGTAGGTTGAGGTGGTTTATAAGAAGGAACATTATTCTCTTGATAGATGTTAGGAGTGCTCCTTCTAGTAGCCATAGACATATTTTTACTTTCAACATTTCTCACCACCCTGAACACATTCTCCAATGATTTGGGTTCCCAAAGGCGAACCTCATGTTGAATGTTATCCTTTAAAGTTCCCATGAATACATCAATCAGGTGCTCATCTGGAATATCCGTTACCTTTATGCTCAATATTTGGAAGTTCTCAATGTGCTATGCAACTAAACCCTTTTGCTTGAGATTTATCAATTGGTTGAAGAAGGTATTGCTCCTTGTATCCTCATAGTGCGCTATCATTTCTTTCATGAAAATTTTCCAAGTAACAAATGATTTGTGAGAACAAAGCCATCTATACCACACAAATTGATTGGGTTCTAAATATAAAGACACAATTCGTACCTTTTGTGTGTGTGGCACATCATGTAGATCAAAGAACTACTCCATCTGGAGTATCCATATGATTGGATCCTTGCCATCAAACTTCCTCATCTCGATCTTAGGAAAGTGGTTGGTCTTCAACCCAAAGTTGGAGTTTCTCCAGTATTGATTCATCTTCCTTTTGTCCTCATCATGAATTTCATGGGATACATTGTCACTTTCAGGTGACCTCTCTATTAGCAATTTTTTTCAATCCTTCCATGATCTCCCCTTTTAAACCATCCATCTTAGTATCCATTATCGCTTCCAGCTTATCTTCAGTTGAATCCATCATCCCTTGTAGTTCATATTTTGTTACTACCTTGTTTTGTAAATCATTTACGTTTCTGTGCATTTCTTCACCTTCATCAAGAGTCTAGGTAGGGATTTATGAAGGCTTATTTGGTGTATAAGTTCCCTTTTTTTGTGGCATGTTGGACAAGTATCACTGCAAAGTAGGAATTCGTAATTGGATTAGGTAGAGGTCCTCACAAACAAGGGAGTGTCAAGTGCCATAGCTCTCTGATATACGTGCGAGGCATAGCAATATTACTCGGCCCAATATCTTAGGGCACTAACTAAGGAGGCTTGACCATCCCTTTAGCCATACTATCCGACTACCCAAGTACTAGAGAGTGATCTCCCTGAGTGTTGTTCTTGGTGTACTATAACAACAAGACGACCAAAAGGTTTACTCGATAAGTTTCAGTATTCTATGGGGTCTCCTGATATACTCTAGGTACGTGGGAGCTCAAATATGTAGTAGTTTTTTCTAATGCGCAATCGTTTGAAAGGGGCCTTTCGATATACTCTAGGTACATGGAATAACCACACCGTCCCTGGGTTGTAGCGTTGAACAGTAACAACAACTCCTACGTTTAGAGATGTTGGAACACGTCTGTACCTAAAAAAATCCCTAAGTTTCTCTGAAATTTATGTGATACTCCTTTTATCCCACTTTATTCTACTTTTTGAATCACCCCAATTGGATCTTCTAGTCAAAATATATGCAAATTTCCAAAAAAATGCACCTTTTAAACCCTGATTTGGAGGTTGTTTGCTCACTGACCTTTCTTCTGTTGTATCTTGACAATTTCGACCCTTCTAGGTCTGAAATTTAGTTCTGTAGTTCTCTGATATGTCCTCTCTATAATTCCACAGGTGTGATCAAAATTGGATGTGCCAAGTAGAATTTATGATGACTTCCCCAGGCCTTGCTAATTTTTGGCCTTTCCAGGAGAGCGTACTTGTAAAGCGTTCCAAGCGCACAGTATGTGATATCTTATTATAAAACTTGCACCATAAATACTACAGACTTTCCAATGTCCAATGGAACTGGTCTCACTTAATTTGGATACCCATTGAAGAAGATGTCATTGTTTTACCTGGAACACTTGTTTGAGACTAGTTAATAGGACTAGTCAGCTACCCTATCTTACACAGAGTGTATTGCCAAAATTAGGATGACCCAAAAGATAAAATTTGTACCACATATACCTTGATAATTTCTCTGAATATGCTCTAAGTTTCACAGTCTAAAGAATCACATAAAAAATTTTATAGCGAAAATTTTGCGATGACTGAATTCAGGATGATTCAGGAACCCAATCTTCCATAGGCTATATCTCTGAAAGTATAAATCCCCAGAAGTTGATATTTTAACCAAAAGTACTTTGATCTATCTACTAAATATCCCCCAAGGGTTTCCTTCTGAAACATCATAGAAAAAAAATTTATAGCGAAAATGCCAAGGTGTCTCGGATGCATCAACGAAACCCCAAGAGCTTGAGCTCTAATACCAAATGTTAGGAACCAAATATAAAAATAGCATAAAAACCTCAGAATAAGTACTCAACTCCTTGACAAAGAGATAAATTTAGATAATAAGTCTCTTCGAAGGGGAATCCTCCTTATACATCATATGAATTCACAATTACTAGATGATTCCAAGTGAAAAGGTCTCCTTGGTATATATAGGAGACTAGGAGGTACAATTACAACAAATGGACCCAAGCCGAAAGAAATAAAATAAAAATACTAATGTAATATGCCCCAATTAAGGGGTAAAGTGCCACTATTTAGGGCTTAACATGAAGGTAGTTGTGGTCGAGGATGGGTGGATGTAGATGCATGCATCTGAGGTGGGGGACGAATTTGCATGCGTGGTTATGTCATAAGTTGTTGGGGTCCTCTCGTGGTGGTATTTCTCCAATCTTGTTGCCATAACTGATTGGAAGGAGGAGCTGCCCATTGTTGAGTTGGCATACACATGGTCGAGAAGCATATTGCATTGAACGGTTAGTCCAATATGAATTGATTTTTTGCGATTGATCTTGTATCATACCTTGAGGTTTAGGCTGCTAGGGCCACTTTTGAGAGATGTAGTATAATTGTTCCAAATTCTCATCTTTTTGATATATGGCCTTTAATCCAGACAAGGATGGAAAGTTATGTGTAGCATGGTCCTCACTGCATATTCCATAGAAATTGATCTGATCCAATGAACATTCTCTCTTCAAATGCTTCATTCTACACTTCGGGCAAAAGATAGCCAATTCTCATTCTATTTCCTCCTACTTCTTCTTCATCTGCAATGTATCTAGTTGGGAGCTTAGGTAACTAATCGTATCGGTTTTAAAATCCTCTAATATGTTCTTGATTTCTACCCTTGTTACTCCACTTCCAACAGTCTTTCATGTTCTTGCCAACATATCTCTTGGCCCTTTGCTTGTTTTAGATGTGCCTTTGGAATAATTATGTCTCCCCTGCCCATAAGGTTGAGGAATTATATACAACCATCTCGGATTCCTCTTAGAAATAATGCACGCCACGTTTCAAGAGCCAAGTCTCCTTGCTTTTCCCTTTGTAGGTTGTAAGTGAATCACTCGACGTAGTATTCCAAGCTCTCGTCTTCATGCTGCATCATTTTGAAGAATTCTTCCCTTATTTCCTTGTCTTTACAATAGTCTTGGTATTTGTCCATAAATTTCTTTGTCATCTGGTCCCATGAGTGGATGATATCCTTTATGAGGCTTGTGAACCATTTTAATGCAATGTTCTTAAGTGTGGCAGGAAAGAGATTCAATTTCTAGGCATCTGTCACATAGTTGTAGCTTCTACAAAGCACATCAAACTCGAAGAGGAAGGTATCATGATCTTCTTTAGATAGCCCATGAAAGTTTGGCAAGGTGAAATGATGGATTTTCTTCATCTTAGTCTCCTCATCAGTTTCTTTGATTGGGATTCTAAAAGTTGTGGGTTCCTCTTTGACAATCTCATGTGCCATTTCTTTTCGAGGACTGTCCTCTGATTCGAAACGTGCCTCGGGAAAAAGGAACTCTTCTGAATGATATTGTTGGTTGATATGTTCCTCTGACAATGGGATCTCGGTGTACAAAGATCCTTGCACATTCTTTGATACCCAAGGAGATGCTTCAGGCTACCTTTTGGCAAGGGAACTTGTTGTTGGTGATAAGTAATTATGTTGATGATGGTCCTTCCTCTTTTGTGATTGACCTACACTATTAGCTTTTTGGGAGTTTTGGAAGAGATAATAAATCTACCCTACTGATATTTATATTTGGGCATAGAAAAGACTTAGAATAATCATCCTATAAATTATTGAAAATAAATCATCACATCTATTCTAGTGAAATGAAGAAAAATCCACACAATTAAACAACACCACTTTCTTTTGACAGTTCCGTGACAATGGCGCCAAAAATGACGGACCTTTCAATTTCTTTCTAATTAACTTAGTAAGCAAATGAAGAGTTGTAAATTTAATTATTAATCTGGAGCTCGTATGGAACTTGTGAATTGTCGTGCATAATCTATGCAAGCAGAGTGTTGTTTTGACTATGGCGTTGTAGCACTTTAATGTCACAATTAAGAGACTCATAATACTTAATTAAGTCACCAACCTATGCTAAGGCCTAAGTTACTCTGCAAAAATTAAAGCACACTTGCAGGAATTGAAAACGCACTTGCGGAAATTGAGATTGCACTTGCGGGAATTAAAATCACACTTGCGAGAATTGAAATCACACATGTGGGAATTGAAATCACACTTGCAGAAATTGAAATCACACTTGCGAGATTTGCAATCACACTCGCAAAAATTGAAATCACACTTGCGGAAATTAAAATCACACTTGCGAGAATTGAAACTTGTGCTATGATCTAGTGGTGACTTGCTCGAGTATAATGAAGGTCTTGTGTTGTTGCAACAATTAAGTGTTTGTTCATTCAGTATTAATCCAATAACATGAAACCAAACTCACAAGACTAAACCTAGAGAGAATCAAAAAATAAACACACTAAGTGCAGCTGCAAGCGAAGTTGCAACAATGGAGCTGCAACACAAAAAGAAATCGAACAACTGAGTTATAGCAAGGCGAATCGCAAAAACTAAATTTTGTTATAACCCAAAACTGAAGAGACGCTAGTTGTTGCAACAAAAAGCGCAAAATGGTTGTGATGTTACAAGAATTTGAATTGCAAGTTAAGACTAGAAAACCAAACCACTCATAAATCATAACATTGTTTTGTAGATTTAAAATTACAGTGGAATGGAACATAATTTTGAAATCCAAGAACTATACTATGATTCTGGAACGTCAACAAACGAAAAAAATGTCAACAACATGTGAATAAAGTTATGAACCTGGAATTACAGTAATTGAAAGCAACTAATGATAGAATAAACTAAGCATAAGTAAAATGCTAATTCTAATACTATTGTTACAAACAATACTTGACAAAGGAGGGGTCCCTACCCCCTTAAGCGAGGTATTGGGCTACGAAACCAGAATCACATGATCAATCAATACATCAACACACAACTAGAAATCCAAAACTGAAATTATATTACTGTAAGTTTAAAGATACAATATCAAAATGTGATTGCCAGACTAATTTCCTCCCCCTCAACTCCGGGGAGCCGAGATTTTTTTACAATACGATTATTGTACTAAAATTATACAAACAACAAATGGATAGCCGTGAGAATTCGATTGTTCTTCCAGTTACAAATATTCTTTCAATTTTAGTAGGAAATGAGCGTATGCTGACTCAATAGGTAATTAATTTCCTTAGTCGCCCATTTGTCTCCTCTCGCCTTCCTTCATGGAGATTGCTTCCCAAATGTCAGCTACAACATTGAATGCTGTGTTAGTGAGCTATATTTGAAGTCGCAACAACAAAAAGCGTGCTCAGAGTTGCAATGATTTGTCTAGAGTTGCAACAACTACGAATGTGGCTTGAGTTGCAGCAGTTGGTTCACATCTGAAATCGTAGCAACTTGGTTAGCGCCCGAAATTGTATCACTTGGAATTGCAGCAGAGAGGTGTTGCAACCACTTTGAGGTGTTGCAAACACTATATTCTCATGTATAACAACAGTAGTGACTGAAGTAAAAAGTTCCTTCCTAATAATTATGCAAAAATAACATAATAATGGCATATTGGGTAGGATCCGAACTGGATAAAGGAAGTATCAAAAAGGAAAGTGATTAATGAGAAATGATAAGCAAAAAAGTATAGAAGGGTGCTGAAAGTATGCCATTTTAGGAGCCCATCAATAATATCTTTGTATGTCTAGTGGATTAAGAGTAGAATGGATGTTTCTTTAAAAGTTATATTAAATAAAGTGCTTATGTATATTGTTGCGATATTGTTTGTATGTGGTTGTTTTTTTATTATGTCTAAAGGGGAGAAGGGTGAGGAGATATGGGGGTATTCAATGACCTAATGGATTATACCTAAGATCTTATTAAGGATTGGGACATTTCTACTAAGGAAAACTTGAGTGGTCATTAGAGGAATGCCAAGCACAGAACTCGTGTATCAAAAGAATTACGTCAAATCCCTAAAAGTGTTGGGGAATGTTCCAATCAAGATCGTAAAATTCTCTCCCCCTTTGTATCTTTGTATGACATTAGGTCTGAAGCAAACAACCTAGGTCATGGGGATCACCTTGGAAATCCTTCATCGTGCACAAACTTAGGGCTGGAGGTACTTGCAGAGATCAGAACTTGATAGAGCTAGGAATTAGTGCTCACAAGAATAAGGACCTAGATCCATTGCTCAATGCATGAAGGTATTTCAGGATGGTAAGATTCAAATCTTGGAAACACAATCTACTATTTCACCAGTTAAGGAAGATTTAAATGCTCATGCACCTAAAGCACTACTTAAATCATTTCACAAATATCTAATAGAGTTAACCAAACAATCAGAGAAAGAAACTCTATTTCAAAGGACGTGAATGACCAAGTGTTTGATTCCAAGTCTAATATTGGTGGTCTAGAGTAGAAATTGGTCCACTATGAGGAATACCTAGAAATAAGCCAAGGTATCATGAATTGGAAGAAGGGGACTAATTCCTAAAAGTCTAAGTGTGTATCATTTAGGAAAGAGAAGGTAAAAAGGGTATTCAAGGAGGACATAGCCATGATCCAGGTGCTTGAAGTTTAATACCTAAGTCTCATTGGTAAGTTTTATGGTAGATTCATATTTGAATGGTCTCTGAGGCAATGGATCTCAAAAGTTTGGGAACCCTTAGTAAATTATCCATTTGGATTTTTTCATCTTGGCGAAGGGATGGTTGTTGGTCACTATAATTGTTTATTAATTAAAACAATCAAGTGTTACATAAATTGTCAACCCAGGGAAGTCTGTTTATTTCAAAGGCAATCACACATTGCATATGCTCAATCTCAAAAGCAATCCAAAGTTGTAGTAAAAGTTACATTAATCACACCTTGATTTGAACAGATTGAAGTTCTACTTTGAATTACAGTAAAAACAATCTTTCTATTGCAGAATTCAAGATTCAAAGGAAAATAATTATCAGAAGAATCCTAGATTCTATTAAGAAACAACAACCTAGGAAAAAGGAGCCTTTCAGCAAACTGCAAAAGAGAAGACTAACTATTCTGTAACAGAGAACATGACCCTATTCACGAAAGTAGGAATCTTCAACACCTGTCTCTGACTATCACACTTTCATAAACTCATTCTGCAAACATAATTACCAATCAAAATGATCAACAATTACCTAGGAATGAATTGTATGAAAACGATGCAACAATCAGTTGAAACAGAGTTTTAACAAGGCACGAATAAAAACAATAATTAACACACTACATAAACTAATGGGTGAATCTTGTAAGGAAGGTGGGCCCTCTCCTTCTCACAAGATTCCCCATAAATGAAAGGGAACTAAGAAGAAATGCTCAAAATGATCTTTTATTCATCTGTCAATGTAACAAGTTACAATATCAAAAGTGAACACGCTCCTTCTCTGTAATTCCCTTCTAGCTAAGCCTTCCATAATCCCCCTCGAATGCTGATTTCTCCTCTATTTAAAGAGGAGAATCCTCTTAATACAATTAAGCATAAGATTACATGTGTACATACAAATCCTATTCTTAGTTTGATCTAATCTTCTATGCCGGAATAGGATATTCCGATCTTCCGTAGCAAAATGTTGTTACAGTGGTTGTAATGGTGCTGGCTTTGAGGTACAGTTGTTGTGGCTAGTGTAATAGCTCCTTTAATTATCTTTTCTTGTTACTGTTGTATGTGAAATATTGTTTCAGCATCGCAAATCACGGACTGTTTCAACAACGGGATTTGCGTACTGTTTAACTGTTTCAGCAACGTGGTCTTCAAGCAGCAACGATATATTAACTGCAGTCTTCAAACTATTTTAGCAACTATATATTTCTGATTAATGGCTAAGTATGAAAGTAATGTAAGATTACATGTAAAACAAATTAAACATATACAAAGAGAAGAAATGTTATATACCTTTGGAAAAATAGATTAAGGTGATAATATAGGCTTAAATATGAGCGGGAAAAGGATGTAATGATAGCAAAAAGTATGAGCAAAAAGGTACATTATAGGGTCCTAACAATGGTGAGCCTTCACATTTAGAATAGTGGTAAATGCACTCATATTAAAAAAATGGAGTTTGGTTATGGGGAAATTCGATGCTATCTCCAAAGAATTAGTCACCAACCTTTGACTCTAAGGGGAAAAAATAACATATAACTGAAGTGAGTCAAAATCTCGGCACTTCGATTATATTTATGGAATGAATGAATTATGAGAATAATTAGGGATGCCCTAGGTAATTTTTAAGTAATGAATAATAGATCATCAAAGGGAAAGATTAAATTTGTGGCATGTATTTGCATGGAAATGGACTTAAATAATGGACTTCCAAATAAAATTGAGATCAAAGCAAGCAAATGATCTTACAATATGCAACTAGATTATGTGAGAGTTCCCTTTTTTATTGTGTGTGCAGAAATCATAGGCACTTGAAGGCACAATGTACAAATTTAAATCACTTGTGGATATTTGTGGATAAATCCTAAGAAGTTCAAAGGAATCAACCATTTAGTGAATTAGGGAATCCTCGAATGGAGTTGGGAAAGAACAGGGAAAGTAGGAAGAAAATAAAAAGTTGAACTCCTTTGAAAAAACCCTAAATCGGGTTCAAGAGGATGAGGCTCTGAAGGATGGAAAGGACTCAATGAGAGAATCATTGCTCCAATATCTCCCTATAGAAGTGTTGGCCCTTGACCAATTTTTTGGAACACTTGGTCATATTTGACCATTTTTGGGACTTCGATAGCCTGTCAAAGATGGAGCACTAGATGAAGCAGAGATCACGAGATCTTGGCCCACTTTTGGGTCCCTTTTTGGGTTTTGGGAATATGTAATGGGAAAGGGATGTCGGCCCATGGGTTTACCCACGCTTAGGTCCACTTTTGTATGTATAAATAGACATCTAGGCATCTAGTAGAGTATTGTATCTATGTGATATAGGTTACGTTCCAAGTGCGATCTGTGTGATCAAAGTGTTATGCATTCTATAGGCTTGTAGAGCTTAGTGCAAGTCCCTGTGTGGAGACCTAGAAGGATTTGTGTTGTAAGGCAAGGAAGAAGGATCGAGCGAGTTGCACAGATATTTTGTCCTGTGTGCCATAGGGTTTGGTGGCTCTATGCTTGTAACTGCTTGGCCGATGATAATAGAGAAGAAGAGTTGGTGGACGTAGCCCCAGGGTGGGGGTGAACCATGTAAATATGTGTGTTGTGCTTTGTGCTTTGACTCAATGTGCTTATATCTGCTTTTGCTAAGTGCTTTGATATATTTAGATAGATCTATTTATGCTTTCTGCTTCTTAGATGTATGTGAATGTAGATATGATATGTATGAAGGTGCTTAGTGTTGATCTACTAGATCTGATCTGTTTTACTGTTGTTAAGCACTGGAATCCCTTAGATCTAAATGAATGTTGCGATGCTCTGTGCTATTTTCGAAGTATAATAATGGTTGAATATTGATGAATGAACGATGCTAAGTGCCTTGTAAGCGATAGAATCACAGATCCGTGTCCCATCTTAGGTTGCAAACACTTGAGTCCTGCAACCAACCCTGCCTCTACCTTGGGTGAGACTTCATCTGCTTCACAGGTGTTGCCGAAAGGGTCGGTAGTTAGGGTTTTGTTGGTGCGTTTTTGTAGCATTGAACCCTAGGTTTTCCCCTGTGCCAACAAATGGTTTCATTGCCGGGACCTGAAACTGTGATTGCTGGGAACTGAGGAAGAAGAAGCTTTGTGCAAAGATTTGTCCTGTGGAATCTCTGTGTGTGGATCTGTACCCTAGTGCGCAGTATTCCACTTGATCTGAAAAGCTCTGTGCTAAAGAAAGAAGGCCGGATCTAAAGAAAAGAAGCAAGATCTGAACGCTTTGTGCTCTAAGAAAAGTAAAAGTGGAAGTTTCTGAAGAAAATAAGGTTAGATCTGCAGAAAAGAGGTAAGATATGTAAGCTCTGTGCTCTAATAAAGATAAGAATAATTAAAAGTTTTTAGATCTGAAAGCTTTGTGCTCTGTAGAAGTAAGATAAGTGGACTTTTTTGTTTCTAGGGCATGGATCTAGGTATGTTTGATAGATATTGTCCTAGCTTAAAAACTAGGGCATTAATAGATGAAAAAAAGTTTAATATGAATAGATTTGATAAGCACAATGATAGATATGTTATACCTATGCATAGAAAGAATGCTTGGACTAACAAATGGATGCAGAATCCTAGAAATATTTTTTTGCAGACTAGCTACCATTATCCTAGTACGCAGTACAAAAGAGGTTGGGGATCATTTAAAAGAAAGAGAGGGTTATCCCTCTGTTACAGTTGCAGAAAACTAGGCCATCTAGCTAAGGGATGCCCTAGTGGAAGATCTAGTTGCCTATTGTTATCACTGAAATTTCGTCCGCACAGGGCGACAAGAACTCCGCATCATCAGCACAGAAAAACAGGCATTCATGGCACAAGGATTAATTCCACAGCACAGCAAAAGGGCCAAAACTA